>JAGDQP010013950.1:6709-46442 GCA_022664845.1 Lepisma saccharinum
TCTTTCGGAAGCTTTTCTATGCAAATTCAGTCAAATTACATTTTATTATGCAAAATCAATGTTTATAATTCTCTCAATCAAACAACATCAAACAATATTACTACGAATAACAGGTACCTACACTTTTTAATATTGACGAGTACTTAGTTTTGTTACATCATGTCTATCATTGTCATCATTCAGCATTATGTTCTTCAACTTGCAATATAAAAGACTTCTCTTTTTACCCTGTCAATCTTCTTTCTCATTTCTTTCTTTTTTCTTTTTTTCATTAACAAAATTAATTTCTTTGCGCCTGTAGGTATCTCGTCGAAGCCAACCCCACTATTATTTTTTTTTTCATCCAAGAAAAAGGCAAATGCCCTGTGGCATTCCGGAGTACAAATTTCTGTTCAAAGTGGCAAGACGCAAGGGTTGAGCACAATTTTATTTTTTAATTAGCGAGCTGTCAAGCCCGGGAGTAAATTTGTGAAAAACAAGAATAATTAATGATTAAAATATGCAAATGTGGAATTAATTTTTCCGCTACTCCTACTGTGCCTAAAGGCCATAAATAAATTTCAATTCAATCAATATAATAATTTTAAAAATCCTACTAAGTTTTATGAATTTAACTATGCTTTCCAGCGAGAAGTTTTGAAAAATTGTCTAAACCTAAACATTCGGCGGGTTATATAGATTGGCCAGATGTTTCGTGCCAAAAGACGACGCATGCTATGTTTCATCTTGGAAAATGATGATTGTGATTATATATATATATATATATATGAATATATAAATCTTATACGAATCTCAACGTGTGTTGAGAAATTTGTCAAAATAAACAAACATATAACTTTGCAGTATAAAATTGGGGTCGACCGGTGGCAATACAATGGTGCTTATAAAATTAAGACTAGAATCTGAAGAGAAATTACTTCCTAAAATTCTTTGTTGAAGCTTAAAAAGCTCAATACTGTACCAATTTAGACACACCATATCTTAGCAACTAATTAGCAAACAAGTTAATGACAGACAACGAGCCCCATATTCAATCAATTATCTTGTAGCCAAACCATCTGAAACAATCGGATACATAATCATCTCGTTCCTCCGAAAAATAAAACGTTGTCTATAACTGACTTGAAAATTCTTCCCTTCCTTCGTCTTCCTCTTGTTTTATTTAAATAATAATAATCATCATCACATAGCTAAACACCTGTAAGTACGTAATAATAAAAGCTAATGGTCTTTGTTGATTTGATTGAATTTTATTTATGGCTTTTAGACATCTAAGGCTCAGGCCGGGATAGGGGAGGGGAAAGGATTGGTGAAGGTGTCGGCCAGGGCCTATCTTAAGGTTTAAGATCACGAGACACCTTTGCTACTCAGCATTACCTTGAATTACTCTTACCAAAAAAACGTACTACTACCTAATACTGATTGAGAATTCACCGAGCCACCGTAGTTCAGTTGTAGTAAATCTTATTTTATATGGGCCATTCCAGTAATTTTGACTCTGGTCCGTCTAGATTATTCGTCATGTTCTAGTTAAAATCCACAATCACAATGCTCCAGCCGGGATTCGAACCGGGGTGAGTCGCTGGGTTAGCGCACTAGCTAACGCGTCTACCGGGTCAGCAAGTTCAAAAGCTGGTATACTGTACCACTTTAGGCACATCATAATCTCAGCAACTAGTTAGCAAACAAGTCATTCCCTTTTCATGATAGATATTTAGGTGTAGTTTGTGATGTTTAAAGATTACTTTCGTTCCGTTTACGTAGGGCGTTTAGAATTTCTGACAACTTTGAAGAAAAAATGAAATTTCCAAGATACCGGATTATTTTACTCTTCCGTAACAAAGTACGAACTTGTTAACTTAGGGTAATTACGCCGACTGGTAGTCGTGCGGTTTGGGGCACTAAGTCAGCGACTCGAAAGTTCCGGGTTCGAATCCCGGCTGGCACATGGATGTTTGTGGATTATAAGGATTTAACAGCTGATGGACTCGAGACGGGCCGAAGACATTAGCTACTAAATGGCTCAAAAATACAAAATTTATTTTTCACGGTAATCACTTGTGGGTACTTTATTGTAAAAATAACTTAAGCATGTTGGGTCTGTTTCTTTCACTGTAACAACAATTGAAGTTCGGTTGTTTTTGAAAATTTCACATTTTTTTCAAATTCACTTTTAAATAACATTAGTTTTCACTATAGTTTAGGGCACTGTTTGTCAACCTTTTCATCTGGGGAACCCTTGAAACATTTAACAAAACTTTGGTGAAGCCCGGCTTCCAATAAAATAATATTTTATCTAGTCTAGAGCAAAATTTAAAGTAGTATTGCGCAGTAAATGAACCAAAGAGTTCATATGTTTAGAATACTATTTGCTGACTTTCGCGTAAACTCTATCATTGTGTCCAGGAACGCTTGCGTGGGAAAAGTAACTTTTACATCTCCTAGCATGTGTGATTTCGAATTTTCATCTAACTCTTCAAGCGAAGGGCAGAAGCGTGCGATGTTCGAATGAAATAATTTCAGCAATAAATGAGGGTTTTTTTACAGATAATTTTGACATTCCTTCTTAACGTCTTATCTACATTCCGATTTTCTTCGCAAGATTTTAACAGAAATTATGTAGCGCCGCTTAAGACGTACTCCTTGTCCGAGAAATGATGTCTCATACTATGGTGCATCGTGTACGAAAAAAAAGTAATGAAAGAGTTTAAAATTTGTTGTTAAATGGCAGGCAATATTAAACAAAAATGTTTCAGAAGGAGAATGTTAAACATTTATGAGAAATAGATTACTAAATAATAATAATTATGGTAGTTTACCAACCCTTAATATCAGACTCAAGACAATCCATCACAATGTCGCAACGAACTACAGTAGAAGATCTATTGAACGCAATTGTCGGGGCTATGCTTTACCCCACGGTAAATCTAAAAATCACCTATAATGCGACTGAAGCCGTGGCGGGAGACTGGGAAAAAATAGCACAAGATAATTTTAAGAACGGCACTGTACTTAAAATACACAAAAAAATTAACCATTTACAGTAGACATATTAGGCTTACTTCAGTGAACTGCACAAATGCTGTACTGTACTGTATGAACTTACATGTTTCCGGATCACTGATAGGAGGGTTTATTTCTTGTCTGAAAAAAAAACAGTAAGCCTTGTTTGACACCTTATAATTGGCATTTTATAATTCGTTATAATTGGCGTTATAATTCGTTTAACGTGAATTAACGAATGTTACCATGGGTTATATAGGATGTGTTTGCTGTAGTTTTCTAGTAGGACAAGAGAGATACCTGCTGTTCTGCAGAGAAGTGAGCCGTGATAACATAGAAGTAAATAACGAGGCTTTAAAGAGTGATTGGTGCGAATCACTGTATAAGGTCTGTTTCAAACGAAAATAGTTATGCTACTATAAATCATATTGCTGGCAAAAATCCTGTAAATAACGAAGCTTTAAAGAGTGATTGGTTCGAATCACTGTATAAGGTCTGTTTCAAACGAAAATAGTTATGCTACTATAAATCATAGTGCTGACAAAAATCCTAACATTTAAAAGCAAAAGTAGGAGAATGGAATATTCCATCACGATTTTGATATAATATATGCTAAGACAAATGCTACGATTAATCGCAGTGTAAATGCTTTCTTGTCAGGTAGGCCTTACAAGACGTTAACTCACGGAAGTCATCGTAATATTTCCTTCACAATGACGGCTATTTCGCACATCACTAGCACGATCAGTGTGCGAATTAAACTTTTTAGCCAGTTGGATAAAACATAACGCACAATTTTCAAGAGAGAGGGGGGAGGAGACATGCAATCCCATTTTCCAATAGGGCTTGCTAAATCAAACCAATCACACTAAATGTTTTTTAATTTGGTTTGTGGCCTTTAAGCATCTAAGGCCCAGGCTGGGATAGGGAAGAGGAAAGGAGTCCGTCAAGGCTTATGTTGAAGGTGCCATCTCGACATTTAAATCATACCAAATCATTCACATTAAGCTACTTCACAAACATCACAAAAGAATAGGTGGCTTCCAAATAGGTATTTTATAGGTGCTAGTAAAAGTTCATATACCCTTGTTACTTCCATTAAGAGTTTCAACTTCTGACAAATAAAATTGTTTCGATTTTCTATCTAATATTGATCGAAATAACTTCTAGGGGGGAGAAATTTATCCCTGGCAGGGATGAAAAACAAATTTGTCAGGGTGAGAAACTTATTGTCAGAAGGGTAAATCGCTGGTATCGCCTCCCTCCCGCTTATTCGCACACTGATACCAATTAAAGTTTGCAATGCAGAATCCTTCTATGGATTTCGTTAATACATTTAAAAGAAAATAACATTTCATTATTATTTTTCCGGGAGACATACTGTGTACCGTTATCGATCAGAATCCGCGGTGAATCGGACAGCGGGGAACCGGACTTTCATTGTACTTCAGGGAAAATTACAAACTTATTTCTTTAAACAGCTTTTATTATTATTATTATTATTATTATTATTATTATTATTATTATTATTATTATTATTATTATTATTATTATTATTATTATTATTATTTTATGTTGATGCACTGTCCGGTAATGCTACCGTCGCTATGCTCTGCCAGTTCCTCCTCCTGTTACAGTGCTTTCTTCATGCTCGTCAAAGACCGAAAACGTCGAAATATTGCAACGATTCTTCATCTAAGTGTTCATCTGAATTTTACTGTATTGAGTAATACCTGTGTTGGAGTAACATTAACTCCTTTTTAATCTATTTTTTTACCTTAAATTGCCCTTCTGACTTTTCTGTTTTCTAGTTATTAATATTGGGCTCAAAGGTATTTTTAGCCCTTAATTTTTCACTTTATTTACCACAAAATTGCACTCATGCTAATCTTACTTTTAACACGAAGATAATCGAGTACATAAATGTTTACGATTTTACTTTATGGACTTGTTTTACATGTCAATTTAAGACATGCTTCATGCAAAGTCTGAAGGAAAAGAAGAAAGTTATTTACTACGTGACTTTTAATAAAGAATATACTTACAAATTTTCTTGGAAAGTTGCCACTTTCTTTTAACGCTTCCTCCAAGGTATTGAATTCCTCAAGAATCTTTACAGGTCTCCATCTTCAAATCTCCATTTCAACACTTCTATGCTCTTGGTCATTCTCTAATTTGGAGATATCCTCCACACTCCTTAGGTGTAAACTAGCTTCTGAAAATAATTGAAATTAAATTCATAGAAAATTTGCCTCTTATAAGAGGAAGACAGATCTGAAGATGAAAATCAGAACACAAATAAAACGAATATGTAGGAAGCTTTCACCGAAAGGCATTGTCACGCGTAAGGTTAAAACGAACGATAGAATAAGATGAGTAAGGTAGTGCCTAAGCTGGTATACTGAAATACAGTACCTACTACATTACTTATATTTGAGCTACATTTACCCAAATTATAACATCCATGGTATCAGCCTATTAACAACATTGCGCTAAGCCAGATTCCCTTCTTGCGTTTTCTTTATTTTATTTTGTTTTTTTAGCAATAGCTTCTGACAGTTCTCCTAATTCTTGTACCAGAAGATTCAAGATTTTTTTTTCAAGATTAATCTTCTACAGTAAAGAGCTGTATTGTAGCTATTCGACTTCGTGTATCTAGTTCAAAAAGACAACTGGTCTCTGGTTGTTACAATGTCAGAAATGTTTAGAAAACAAGAAGTTCAAAATTTGGATAGGGTTAAGCAATATGTTAGAGGGAGACGTTATCCCTATAAGATGTAGGGAACAAACGTTTCCAACCATTTCTCTTCAGCTTTGGTGGTGGTGGGGAATCCAGCTGGAATTTTCACAAAACAGGTTTTTCTCTTTTCTTTAATAACTCCAATTCTGTAAAGATAGTTAAACAAAACAAAATCTATTCTATACCGCATGCTTCATGTTTTAATTTGCTATATATTCCACTGGTTTCGTTGTAAGAATATTGCTCAGAAAGCGAATATTCTGGATAATTGGTCAACACTTAACATACAGCTCTAAAGACTGAAAATAAAGTATTCATAATTTTTTATATTTTCTTCTTTTTTTCTTCAAATTACGGTAGTTATGTTAGGTAAGCTGAGATTAAGTTACATTATATCACTTAAGAAGCGGTAAAAGTACAAAGGTCTTGCAATGATTATAACGGAATAGTCCCATAAGCATTTAATAAATAAGTTCATAACAGGACCTCTAAATCTAAATAGGTCCAGAGTATTCAAACTGTGTTATACATACTATACTGTAGCCATCGTCCCGTAATAATTATTTTCTATTAATGTTACCGGTAAATTCCAACCGGCTCTCTTCTGTTAATATATACTACGAGGTAACACTGATTCAACCAAACACACTCTGCTGGGGGCGGGGTTGCCTCCCAAGTTCTCGAGAACATCTTCCAACTTTAAAATTTTTATGGTAAAAATCGATAAATACCGTGCAAAACTCTACTTACACCCTCCCAATTTTTACTTTACACCCCCCAAACACAATCCTGGCGGAATCCCTGAAAGGTATGTTTGTGTGTGTGCTTGTGAGGGCGAGGGGATTGAATACATAATCACTGGTGTTAAAATGCAGGCCTAAATATCTTTCAAGCAATCCTCCCTGATTTGTGTGTGTGTGTGCACATATTAAAATACCATAAAAAATTGCTATACAAATTATCTTATCCCCGCCCCCCAAGAATCATTATAGCTCCCCGACCCGAAATTCCTGGGAAGATTCATGCTATTACTGACTGGCATTTACAGAACTTAAACATTTTCCTTTTTCAGCTTTTGTTTACAGATTATTCACACTATGTTAGCAGACATAACGTCGGTCAAGGTCACGTGATCTTGGTAACAGAACGTGATTACCTTCATTTGTTTAAAAATAATATTTTTAATTGATAAGGCGGGCTTTTGTTTAAGAGGCGAGCTCCAAAAGGTACTACCCCGGATCGTTTAATACAATGATGGTTAGCTTAGGTTAAATTAGATAAGCGTAGCTTCTACTGGTTAGTTGAAGCCATCTTTAATAATGAATACCAGATCCTAAATATTACTGAACATGATGACTTTCCGCACTGGGAAGTATCCAAAGAGCATCTAAGAGCTGGGCCAGCCCTAAAATTGAACATCGTTAGGGTTAACTTCAGTTGGGGACCAGCACAACGGACAAAACGAACCTAACCTTAACGGATAAAATTTATGATATGTAGCTTCCGTCAACTATCGAACCATATGTACGCTCTACCACTTGTTTACGTCCAAATAATTATTACAGACACTTCTATAAACACTTAGTAAAAACCTGGAATCCGAAAAAGTGTTACGGGAAGCTCTTACTTTAAAACTTTAAACTTTATTTTTATATAAGCCAGTCTAGTAACTTTGGACTTCGGCCCGTCACGATTCACCTTTAGCTGTTAAAATTCTCACCTATGCCCCTGCAGGGACTTTGGAGCCGATGGCCTACCGCCGCATACCGTTCGGCCGGCAAGCTGTTACTATTATTTACTTAATTGTTCACTTGAGGATCAACACAATGAACATAGCGGCACGAGAAGGAACACTTACGTCGAAACTTCGTTACAAGTGACACATACGTTGCTACAAAAGAAAGCACGGACTGCATCTCGAGCGTGTGAAGATGGATTAGTTAAAGTCAGGTTTGCTATTTTTATACATGCTTTTTAAAGACACAGCACATACTTGGGCCCAGCTCGCAAGAAGCTGTACATGTCGCTTTTTCACTTTTATTTCAGATTTCCACGACACGAAACTATTATCCGAGCCACCGCAGCTCTGTGGTAGAGCGTAGCATTCGGGAAGTCGTGGATTTGATCCCAGCGCCTGCCTATCCTGATTGAGGTTTTCCAGTTTTCCTTAGCCACACTAGTTTTCCTTCGATATAGGTCCTAGCTGACAACTTACACGATTCCTTTCCCCTCGCCTATACCAGTCTGAGCCTTATATGCCTAAAGGCCATTAATAAATAAAATTAAAACAAAACTTTATGTTGAATTTCGACACTTCTACAAACGTTGGAAATAATAAACTGCTTCTGTAAATTTTTACATTATTTTGCGTAGCATAAATAAATAAATCCCACCTTAACTAACGCGTTATCGCTCTCTCGTAGTTACTGTGCGTGTTTGAGACAAACGAAGAGCATACATAGTCTTTGCCTTAATTAACCCGTTTTTGCTCTTCATGATTCTGGAAGTGAAATTCTCGTATCTGGGTCCCAACATTTAAAGTAGTACCGATGCCCATGGCTTTAGATGTTGTCAGTCACTTTCACAATACTCGGAACGTTGTAGGCCATAGTGCTGTTACCGCCCATGAAATGCATTTTATGTTATCACAAGCGATATTGATTTCTCGACAAGAAATTTAAGGATACTTACGAATTATCAGAGAAGAGACCACTTATACAGTGCTTTTTCAATCTAGGTTAGATTATTCTTTTAGAAATAGGGTGACCGTACCCTTAATGGACCAGGCACTAGTGGCTGACCAATAAACATACAGGAAAAGTAGATTTTTTAAATAAGTAATAAACAAAGTAAATTTTATACTTCCGTATGGTTTAATAGTGTAGTTCCCAAACGGTGTACAATTAGAAAATGCGTTGTCCTCCCCCCAAAAAAACGTTAATTTGTAAAGTAGATCTAGAAGAGAGCGGACAGCATTAGAGTACAGAGTTAAAGCTAATGCAAGATATCCACGCATATCTACAAATGCACATTCCTACGTTGTTCAAGAAACAATCTACGCAAAATTGAATGAAGGACATACACTGGCACAATCGTAGTTCACAACTTCTACAAATCGTCAACTACTGGTTCAACCTTCAGCAACCTATTGTCTTGTCAAATGAAATAAATGCGAGCTGCATTTTTTTAATTATTCGGCACTGTATTAGGCTTTTTGCGTAGAAAAATATCTGTTTTCCTAGGAGTCTCTTTACTACACGTTGGGCGTTCGATTTGAAACTATAAATGGAGCAGTCAGAGAAGGTGTCTTTTAAAGGAAATGTGCATCGGGTATAATGAAAAAAATCTAACCTGGCTTTTTCTAACCTGTCTTCGTTCGCTATCACTCACTTGACATATGTCCGTGTTTTTTGTAACAAGAATGGTGAAATTTAAATAAACATTTCACTTGACGTAAGGTTAAAGATTCCGATTCACGAACCTGTGACTTATGTAGCTCGAAAAATATCACGCCCGACGTAAGTTAAAGTAATACCTATTATTATGACCGTTAGTTCTTGTTTACACTTGAAATTTTCCTTAGTTGGTCAACAACTGGTACGGTCACCCTAGGCGATTTCACCCATTACCAGTGTTCGATTTGTACCGGAGGATGGTTGGAATTTCCTCCTTTCTGCTACAATCTTCCCTGCTCTGTTTAGATATACTTCAAGCATGGGATAAGGATCACCAATTTTTTCCTCTCTGGAAATTGCACAAATCGAGCACTGCCCATTAGCTACCAAGACCCATTTGTGTAATAAATTAGTACCATGCATTTTGTAAGCTTTCTGTACTTGCAATTTATATTTAAAACATTTAATCATTGACTGTTACTTACCATAATATCCAAGTATCATCTAGAAACACTCTTGTTCTTCATTTACGAGCCGCATGGCCATTCATTTAGTTTCTTTATCACTGCAGGTTTCAATAAACATTTACTATCCTCTTCGTGGTGTTACTATACAATTAATGAAGTATCCAAAGTTGCGGAAATTGAAACATGTCTTGTTTCGACACTTCACACACGGTAAACTTAAAATTTCATTTGTTATTATCACGTGACAAGTAATGCTCCTGTAGCGCTTTCCCGCGGCAATGTTTTGAAGCTTTAATCTTCTTTAATCCAGCATGATTCAAGCTTGATACTTCAAGCATCTATTAGGCAATACAAATTCAAGCTTGAATTAAGATTGCTGGATCAAGACTATTTCAGCAAGGTAAAATCAAGCTTGTATCAAACTTGAAATATACTTGAAAATTCATGTCAAGGTTAGCAAGTCAAAATCAATTGACTTTCAACCTTGATTCAAGAAAACATGTTATTATTGTATGATCTTATAAAATGAAACATTGATTTCACATTCTGAAAGTATGATCTTATAAAATAAAAAATGTGATATTCTGACAGTGTTTCCTTATACTTTGAGAATTTAAAATACACATTCTCTTTTATAAAAAATCATGAAGTTTATAAATTGGATATTTTTTCCGGAATATTACACTTTTGATTTTTAAAAAGATCAATTATTTATTTATAAGCTATACTTTAAAAATTTAAAATCTATATTCTCTTCTATAAAATCTTGCTTTGCAACTTGCTTTGGAAAATTGAAATCTGTTTTGTTTACAAATCGAATATTTTTATTTATAAAGTATATGTTAAAATTTTAAATTGATATGTTATTTAGAAAATCAATTTTTTTGAATATTGAAAACACACTTTTATTTTATAAAGTATACTTTTGAAAATTTAAAATTAATATTCTGTTTTGATAAAATTGTACTTTCAAAATTAAAATTGAACTTTTCTTTTGCAAAATTATACTTTGAAGATTTAAAAACTAAAGTCTCTTTTATAAAATCGTACTTTTGAAAAATTTAAATCACACCTCTGTTTAGCTAAGAATTCTTTTATTTAGAACATATGCTTTTTGAAATTTAAATTCTACTTTTGAAAATTAAAACCATAGTTTTATTTTATAAATCATGCTTTGGAAAAATTTAATCTGAGTTTTGTTTACAAAACCAAAATTTAATAAAGTTTGTCTTAATTAATTTTAACGAATAAAGTATACATTAAAATTAAAATTGATAGTCAGTTTTAGAAAATTATAATTGTATCGAAAAATACGGCTTATAAACAAAAGTATACTTTTTAAAACAGCTTAGATTTTTCCATTTGCAAACTTTACTTTTAAAGAAAATAATATATCTTTATTTATGTTTAATAATATAACATTAATATGTTGATCCTACTTTAAAACTACATAGAAACAACATGAAATAATTTATAAAAGGATTGTTTATATTACGTTTTCGGGATGAAAAAACATAATAGATAACCATTATAATAATGAAAAGTTTACAAAAATAAAGAAAACAAATAAATTTCATTCATATTACGCATTTATTTCGTTATTATTTCGAATAATCATACACACACACACCGAGAGAGGGAGAGAGAGAGTTTACATCATTTTCAAATTTTCATATATAATAATAATTTCATAATTATCATTAATATAATCTTGTCCTTTTGTACATTCACTTGCGTTATGTGCTTTTTTTGGAAATTTCAAACAGTATTTACATTTAAGTCCTGGTGGTGGTGAAGCACTGATGGAGGTTTAAATGTTGCTTCTGCCGATGATGGAGATGTAGAAGAAGAAAAAGTGGAATAATCTTCAATATCGATCAGATTAATATAATCTTTTTGAAGCTCATGTCCTGATGATGCTTGTGAAGATGCTGATGAAGATGTAGACGGAAAAGAATGAGAATTTGGAATTCCTTCCGGAAGATGAAAGAAATCCTCTTCAAGTTTATGTCGTAATGATGTTGGTGTAACTAGTACTGCTGTTGTTGATACTGATGGTGTTGATGAAGGTTGTACTGATGGCGTTGATGATGTAGAATCCAAAGCGCGATAATCTTGAATTTCTTGTGTAAGTTCAAGTAAATTAAAATGGTTCCCTTGTAGTTCATCTACTAATGGTAAGGGGGAGAATAATAAAAATTGTTATAGTTTTCTCCCTCACCATTTTCGATTAACACATCAGTTCTAATATTATTATTAATCACGCTATTAATTGTTTCTACTATTTCCACCATTTTCATTTTACATGGGAATATGAAATAACCTCATATTTTCCGTTTTTGTTTAATTCTTTCTTCCTCTTGAATATATTTGGTGTCTTAATCCTGAAAAATAACATTGTTGACTAGACATCTTGTTCCTCTTCAATATTCCATAGTGCGGACATGGTAATTCCCTAAAGAAAAAATAATGAAAGAAATAGTAAATACTTTACATAAAGTAAAAATAAACATTGAATTGAGTATTTTAGCGGAAGACATTTGTAAAAGTAAAAAGAATAACATAGAAATAAAACTATTTAAATAAATTATTATTTTAGAAAAGTTATTATTTTCCAACACATTTCCTTTTAAGTATAATAATATTAGTAAAAGGAGAGAGAAATAATTTTAGTAACCTATTTTACATACTGTTTAAGATAATTTTTACATTTTACTGTGAAATAATAAGTGAAATAATTAATTTACATTTGGAAACCAAGAGTTTATAGTGACACTATGATGTGGAAAGAATAATAAAATTTAATTAACAGTATTTCAGAATCTACGTCTTATTTAAATTAAGTAGAACTCAATACTTTAATTTCGTTTTCATCATTCATGGTGTAATTACTTGTTCTATATATGATAAACAGAAGGCCAGTTAGTGTTTCCTTATAAAAAATTTAGTTGTGTTAGTCGTAATTAATACCTTTCGTTCGAAGATATGGTGTTTCAAATTGAAGGTAATTTTTCTATAGTGCATCATCATGTTTAGAGGATGAATTAACTTTACATTATGATTCTACTGATGAGAGGAGAATTAGTGAAAAGTATTCCACTAAATTTTCATTAAGTGAAAATGAAGAATATCATCATATGAGTAAAAGTCATCTTCGTGTGTTAAAAAGATGAAATTTGTTATCAATGTATTATTGAAGCTATTCAAAATGGAAATGTAAGAGAAAAAAGTATTATTATGCCCTTTATGTTTCTATAATATTTGTAATGATTACTATCATGAATGTATTAACATAGGTATAGTTAAGAATACGAAGTAAGGAGACCTATTTTTTCAAATCTATATTACTTTTTATTAAAACATGAAGAATTTATTTACATCGAGGGATTTCATTATTTTTATGTGAATTATTTTTAGAAAAGGATTAACTAGTAAGAAATATATTAATTGAAATGGAAAATAAACTAAAAGCTATTACTAATTGAAAGTACACTAAGAAGTTAACAGTTATTAATTACATTTTTAAATATAATTTTAAAAGGGAGAGTTTCTTCAACTTTGAACTGTTTTTGATTTTATTGACTGATGAGCATATGCATTTTATTATAAATTTGTTCAATATTATTTTTTCTTTAGTTGAATAGTAGGTTACCTTACAACGAATCTTTATTTAGCAGGTTGAAACACGTTTGTTTTATATTAAGTTCCCTGTTTTCTAAAGTAGGTCATAAGGTGAAGAGGAAAGATACTTTCAATTTGTATGACAGAGAAGGTTAGTGAAATACTTTTTAGATATCTAAGAGACTTGATTGTCTCCTTTTCCCTTCTAACATGCATTTTTGTAAAAAAAAAGAGAGAAAAAGAAAGGAGAAGATCAAACTTTAACGGATTTCTCAAGTGAAGAAAACGAACCGAGTTTCAACAGTGATTCTAGTTATTGTTTACGAAACTGAAGGTGAGATGACGTTTAATGAATCATCTCACACTATTACTTGTTCTAATACGTTATCATCATGTATTGAAGTGATATTTATTTCCGATAGTGAATCAATTATAAGTATTGAGGGAGAGAATAAAGTTCCATCTTCAGCTTCATCTGATAGTGAATTGAAGAAAAGTCTGAAAAAGGAAATTATTTTCATAGGTGAAAAATATTATTTTAGTAACAGCGAAAAGAAAAAAGAAGAAGAAGAAGAAAATATTCTTAATGCTTGTCCTTCAAGTATGATTTCATGTTCATGTGAAAATACTAAAATTCAAGAGTGTATTTATGAGGCTATTAAAAATTAGAAATATGATAATCCCCTAATATGTGCAACGTGTTTTCATAAGATAGATATTCATTATATATATATATATATATATATATATATATATATATATATATATTTTATTCATTCTGTAAGTGGTAATCAGAAAATAGTAAGACAAACATGGAAAATTTTATTAGATCCTATTAATCTTTTTGAAATTTATACTACTTAATTATTAAAACATGAACATTTTAATAATAATAATATTGACAATTTTAAAATAGTTTACGTACCTTATCACTAAAGTGGAAAATTTAATTGCTGTAATAATTGAAAATGATGTGGAAGAAAATCCAGACAGTGGGTGAGTGAACCTTTCATCTGAAGAATATTTACACTTGGTTCATTATATGAAAAGCTAAATTCATGTATTTATGCCAACTATATATATTTTCTATAGAAGAAAGTTTGTATATCTTCTTTAAAACATGAAAAATGAATAGAAAGATAGTAAATTTTCAAACGTATTATATACTTTCAAAGAAGAAGTAACTATATATTTTCATCATCATTATCAGAAGAAAGAAAATAATCATGATTAATATGTAATTGACAAATGAAAGTAATTCACTATACTTATGGAAATTAATAAAAAGTGAAATTCATACAATCATTTTACTTGCTTTAAAATTACAATTAAATAACTTTATTATTTTAGTAAATATGTTCAAGTAGTAAACGTTATTGCCTTTCATTACGAAATTTTAATAGATAAAAAACTTTGAAGTTTTAAGAAAAATAAATATAAACTACCCTAGTTGAGTATATATTATTTTGCGTTCTTAAATTATAAAAAGTTATTTACTTTACGAATTCAAAATTGTTTCTATTATATGAAATCAACGTTAATTTTAAAAATACTAATTATATGTCTGCACAGCGGTGTACGGACAAAATGGGTATGCGTTACAGGGTGCGTGCCGGTACGTTTTATGAGCACGAACGTAAAGAAAATCGACATGGTGTAAAATGTTAACGCTAACTGCGCGGCGCGGGAGCGAGAGCGGTGTGCTGGCGAAAGGGGTTACGCGAACGCGACGCGATAGACCGTTTGTTCACCGCGTGCGTTAACACAGCGCGGGGGTAACATTGGAGAAACAGCATCTTTTAATAAGCATGAAATATATATTTTTCTTTTCTTTTGTACTTTTAATACTCCTTATGAATAAGGAATAGACTATAAAAAGTCATGTATTGGTTAACTGAAAGTTTTCATGGATTAACTTGACTGTGCAAAATAATTTATAGTAAGACCAATTTCTATCTTGTAAGAATAATTTAAAAAATACTCTAGATTATTCTACGATCTGAAAGAAACTTTTAAGTATAAAATATAAGAGAAATAAAAGAATGTCGAAAGACGTATCACTGAAAAAGATCTTTCATAAAATCAAACCTTAGATGATAAGTTTAAGTGAAATTTATTTTCCTTTAACTTACGATAAAAGGACGATCTGTTATAGAAATTAGTAGATAATTCATGTTCATGTAAGAAAGTATAAGAGATGATTTTTCTTTCACACCTTTAGTGCTTTAAAGGGAATTCATAAAGTTTAAGTAATGTTTTCAATTTCACCTTAAGCATAAAAAGAGTTTGAACAATCATTTAAAGATATGTGAGAAAATGAATGTTTTATAAGTTTGGGTTCTAGAACTTTCAATAATTCTAAAGAAGGTCAGCGAAAATCTAAAGATATGTGAGAGAGAAAAAAAATAGGAAAGTTCTAGAAAGATAATGTTCTAACATGAAAAATTTGTCAGACAGAAATAAACGAAGGTTTCTAGAATTTAAATTAAAATAGAGGAAGGTTCGTTCTTGGAAAAGAAGGTCAACGAACATTTTAATATGTGAGCGACAAAGAAAAACGAATGTTCTAGAAGCCTCCTTTAAAGTTTCAGCTGCACAAAAGTAAAAAAAGGCGGACGTACTTTCCACAATCGCTGTAGGCATGAAGAAATGTAAGGGACACTAAAAATGTGAACAAACATCTAAAGATGTTAGAAAAGAAATGTTTCTTTAAAGAAGGTTATCAAGCATTCTAACATGTGAGAATAATTACGCATATGCAAATATGACACTTCTCCAAGAGAAGTTCACTACCATGTTTATGTGAAAAGTATGCTCCCTGATATAAATAAACCGATTATCCTTTTCATATTTTAAGTAAAGAAATATCTAAATGTGCATTCATCTTATTTTATACTTGCGGAACATGAAAAGATGTGACGTTTTTTCTTTCGCACCTTTCGTGCTCATTATGTCCTGTGTTAAAAGACGGGGAATAGAGAAAACGAATTCCTACGATCATCAAAAGATGAGAGAGAGAGAGAGATTTCATTCTTTCTTTCACACCTTTGCTACTGTATGTAGGCGTAAACATCTAAAGATTAGAACTTTAAAGTTAGCTTACGTTAGCATGAAAAGCACTTGATCGGATTTACTTTTCGGGAAAAAATATATCACCCTTCCTAAAATGCAAGGGTCTGAAATATACATGCCACTGCAAAGAGTACACTCTACCATCTTTTTCTCCTCTTCTATTCACTAAACTTCACGACCATATAAATATATTTTGAAATAAGCTTGTCTCCTACCTCTTCCACCTTTCGACGAACTAAGTTCCGTAAACCATATTTAAAAATCATTACATTAGGATTTTCATGTTTCTTTAAATATTCATTATAAATTTGTATAAAGTTACTTGGTTTAAGCACTTCGTTCCAAGTACGTTCATTTAACACTCAGCACATTCTTCTTAATTTAAAATCCCATGGCCTGAAGGCTTTGGGTGGTACTGGGTGAGAAGATTGAGAGCGGAGGGAGCATTGCTAGGAGCTCGGATGAAGTTAGAGTGATTATAGCACGGTCCAGTTGTATACGGATGAGGTGTTTCGAATATCCACGGTCAGTGAGAGCTGAGGAACGGGTACTGAAGTAATTTTCGGTCAGGTCATCAAAGCCCGGGACAGCAGGAGCGTATGGAAGAGAGAGTTTCATATGGTATAGATGGGTGCTGTTGAAATGGAGATACTGCATACAATTGGTAGTTTTGTTGTGCACGCGTGTCTCAAGTCCATTGTTCTTGAGCCAGGCATCCACATCAAGGAAAGATATGTGCTCCCTGGAGAAGGCCCAAGTGAATTTAACGGAAAAGATGCAGTTGTGGTTTTTCAGAAATGTTTGCAAAGACTTGTCCGTGGATCCAAATCAAGAAAATATCGTCGATATAGCGAAACCAGGCGAAAGGTTTAAGAAGTGTGTAGTTCAGGTATTGGGTCTCCAGTTGTCCAACGAAAAGGTTAACATGGGTAGAGCCCATACAAATGCCTATTGCTGTGCCTTTGATTTGCAAGAAATTATGGTTCTTAAAGGGAAAATTACTCATGGTGAAGACAAAGCAGAAATTGTTTACTTCACACTTGATATTAGTGTTATACTATTTAGTTTCTATCTTGTGATCTTTCACTTAAAATGGACATCTTCTTTTTTGTATGACCTTAATTCTCCTAAGGAATTGTGAAGATAGATTTCTTTACAATCTTATTATCAGTTTTATTCTAAGTTTCTTCTTCTTCTTCTTCTATGACGCTACAGCCCAAGTCGGGCCTTGGTCTTCCCAAGAAGTTGCCTCCATTCCTCCCTCTACTTACTGGCGTCCATCCAGTTTCGAATCCCCAGTAATTTGTCGAACGTTCCACGTTCCAATACTCAATTCCTTGTTACATAGACTGGTCCTGTTCCGATTGTCCCATCCCTTCCGAGGCTCTTCTTGAGACTTCGTAACAATATTTTTTTTTCGGGAACAGGTTGTTAGCCTGTTGCCCAACCCCCGCTACGTTGGAGGACCTCGGATTTTCTGTCGGGGTTTACTCCCTTAGCCTACCTTTGTGGATTTAGGGCGCCAGACACTCGCCCTGACCCTCTCTCGTTTGCGGACCAGGGAGTACGTGGCTTTAATGAGCCTTCGTGGACATGAAAGCAGGATTTGTTTGGCAGAGCTGATCGTGTTGCAGTGAACATGTCAAGATTTACTATATCCCTTAGTAGACATACAGGATAGCCTTGACGTTCATACCAGAATTTTAGAGATTCGTTAACGGGCACACTTACTTGATTTTCATTTACTTTAGACAACTTTTTGTAAACCACATGGTAATACAAGTTACCGCTACATTTATGTAACATTATTAGTGCACGCTCCAGTTGTATATGGATGAGGTGTTTCGGGTATCAACTGTCAGCAACAGCTGAGGAGCGGCTACTGAAATAATTTCAAAGCAGGTCATCAGAGGAACAGATGCGGGAGCCGCGGGCAGCAAGAACGTATGGAAGAGTGCTTATGAGTGGGTGCTGTTCAAATAGAGATACTGCATACTGTTCGTACGTTTGATGTGAACGCCTGTCTCAAATCGATTGTTCTTGAGCCGGACGTCCGTATCAAAGAAAGTTATGTGTTCCCTGGAGAAGGACCAATTGAACTGGACGGGAAAGGTGGAGTTGTAGTTTTCTAGAAATGTTTCCAGAGACTCTTCTCCGTGGGTCCAAATCAAGAAAATATCGTCGATATAGCGAAGCCAAGTGAAAGGTTTGAGTGGTATGGAGTTCAGGTATTAGGTCTCCAGGCTTCCGACGAAAAGGTTAAAGTAAGAGAAGACCATGCGAATGACTATACCTGTGCCTTTGATTTAGAGGAAATTGTGATTCTTAAAGGTGAAATTGTTCATGTTAAAGACAAACGAGCCTAGATGAAGCAGAAATTGTTTACTTCACACTTGATATTAGCTTAATATTATGTACCTTCTATTTAATGAATTTTCACTGAAAATGAGTATCTTTTTCTGTCTGACCTTAATTCTCGTAGTAATTGTAAAGGTAGGTTTCTTTACAATCTTATTATTAGTTTTATTTTAAGTATAATAAAGAGAAACGTCGATCCGTCTGTTATAGTATAAGCTATGTGTTCATAATCTTGGAGATTCGTTAAGGGGCATACTTACTTGAATCTCATTTACTTTACACATCTTCTCGTAAACCGCATGGTAATACAAGTTACTGCTATATTTATGTAACATTATTGGTGGCACGCTCCAGTTGTATACAGATGAGGTATTTATGATATCCACGTACAGTGAGAGCTAAGAAGCAAGTACTGAAATAATTTTAAAGCAGGTCATCAGAGGAACAGATGCGGTAGCCCCGAACAACTGGAGCGTATGGAAGAGAGAGTTCCATATGGTATGGATGGAAGCTATTCAAATGGAGAAACTGCATACTATTGGTAGGTTTGATGTGCACGCGTGTCTCAAGTCCATTCTTCTTCAGCCGCACATTAACATCAAGGAAAGTTATGTGTTCTCTGGAGAAGGATCAAGTGAATTTGGCGGAAAAGGTGCAGTTAAAGTTTTCCAGAAATGTTTCCCGAGACAATTCTCCGTGGATCCAAATCAAGAAAATATCGTATATATTGCGTAACCAGGTGAAAAGTTTGAGAAGTTTGAAGTTTACGTATTCGGTCTCCAGGCATCCCACGAAAAGGTTAACATAGGAAGAGATCATGCGCATACCAGAAGCGGACAATGAAGAAAATGGATTCAATTAGCGAAAACAGTTATGGTTACTCTTTATTGATATTCAATAAAATGCTTGCCTTCTAACTAAATAATGTCAGTCGAATGGTGAAGCGGTCTACGGTGGTAGGCCATCGGCTCGAAAGTCCCGAGTTCCCGTCCCGGCAGTGGTATAGGTGTGGATTTTAACACCTAATGGTGAACCCTAATGGACTGAAGTCGAAAGTTACTAAATTGGTACATATAAAAATAAAGTTAAAATTTCCACGGGCTAGGTTAAACTGTGGATGTACGCACCAGGGCTATGACTTGAAGGTTTTACGTTTAAGTTTTTATGAGGACATGGCTGTGGATTTTAATAAACATTGTGGAAAATTCCGAGGGGCCGACGTCAAAAGTTACTAAACCGGTCCATATAAAAAATACAGTTAAAATTTCCACGAGCTAGGTTAAACTAAGACAAAACTTTATATAGTTTGCGTTCATTTTTAAAAAGCAATGTCAAGTACTGGAGATATTACATTCATATTCCATAATCAAAATTAATAATAAATGTGAAAATAAATTGAATCTTAAAAGAAAAATAATAATTTAGTGGGAAACTAATAGAAAGATTCAATTTTTAACATTTAAGAATCTACGCTTTAGTCCAGGATAGGGTATGGAAAACGATGGGAAAATAAGTCGTATAACGACTAAGTTAAAGGTAAGATTTTATCTGTTCCACTAAGAAAAGTTAAGATATCAGTAACTTTGCAAGAAACTTGCCATGGCAAGTTTCGTGCGAATTTACTACAACTGAACAATGGCACGGGTTTTACCAGCAAAACATGTCAGCACGCGAATATAATTTTAACGGTCGGCTTTACCCGTTTACAACAATTCCCTGTCGACGCCGGGGACTGGTACAAATACGGCGGCCTGCTTTACCGATTTCAGACCGCGCGGGGCTGAGGCACGGCGAGCGGGCAACCCGGCTAAGCGAACCGAGTTAAAAACATTTGCATTCCGAGTGGGCCTGAGCCTTATATTAATAATAATAATACTATATAGTTCAAATTTAAATTTAGTACCCCTCAAACAAACATTCTTTAAAGAATAACTATGTCCGAAACTAGGCAATTCAAACAGGACCTCGTTTAAAAGTCATGTATAATTTAGTTCGCTAAGCAGTTAAAACATCTATTTTATTCAGCTAACCTAGTAATACACTTTACATCTGTTTCTCTTCAATCATTATTCAACGGGAAATACATTGTTTAACAGACTGATATTTCAGTACATTTACAACGACGTTGAATCCACGTATTTTCAATATATGTGTGCTACTGGGGAGCTGCTTCTTATTTTCAATCATTTTTCAATGTGAAATATATTTTGAACAGGGGAACAATTCAGTTCATTTACAACGTATGTTTTTCAATGTGTGTGTGCTACGAGGACCCAAGTAATATACTTTACTTCGGTTTCTTTTTCTGAATCGTTATTTAATATCAAATAAAATGTTATACAGATGGACAATTCAGTTCGTTTACAATGTATATTTTCAATATATGTGTGCTGCCTGGGGGACTCTACTCCATATATTTTACTGAATCAGACCAGGCTTCCAACTTACCTCGTGTGCACACAGAGCACCATTAAAATAAGTTGACTAGTACAGAGTGTGAATCAAAAGTAAACAAAATATGATTTCCTTTACATTCTAATTCACGGGAGCAGCGGCTTAACTTCGTAAGTACAGAATGTGAACAAAACATGTAGTGTTGACCCATATCAACTCTTCAACTTAATTCCCTTCCACCCTAATACCTTTCCGCCCTGATCTTCGTTAAAATCATGCACTATCATACAATTAAAGTAATCAGTAACGGAATGTGAATGAAAAGTTAATAAAGTATGATTTCCTTTACATTCTAACTTGCGGAACCAACTTTTTCACCTCATAGGAACACAATTTGAATCAAAATTGAACAAAATATGTAATGTGCACCCAGACTTTCCCACACCAGACCTTCCCGCCCTGATCTCCGTTAAAATCATTCACTATCATAAAATTAAATTGATCAGTACAAAATGTGAATCAAATGTGCGCAAAATATAATATCCTTTACAATCTAACTCCCGGGACCAATGGCCTAACTTATTAACTACATAATGTAATTTCCTTTAGATTGTAGCTCATGGAACCAATGGCTACACTTCATAAGTACACAAGGTGAATTAAAAGTGAACAAAATATGTAATGTGCACCTAGATCTCCCTCACCAGACCTGCCCGGTCCATCAGGGCCTATTTTCAAAGTGCCATCCCTGCATTTCCCTGATGTAAGTAAAAACTCAAACAAGATGGCCAGCCGCTGAAATTAAACTCACAATCTTCCAATCTACCTATCAATTAAAACTATATTTATTACCTTTAGGCATCTAAGGCTCAGGCCAGGATATGGAACGGTAACGTATCCATCAAAAACTATTTCAAGATTCGATCTCCACAGTTACCTGATGTGACTGAGGAAAAACCATGGAAAACTTATCAGCAATACATTACTCTGTCCCCTTAAAAATCAATAAGCCGAAATACGGTATAGCCTTTAAGCATCCTCCCTTAGGATAGGGAGGGTAAAAGGATTTCACAAGGCGGCCTATTTTCATAGTACCATCCCTGCATTTACCTAGTGTAACTGAGAAACAACTCAAACAAAATGTAATCCAATCGGGCACCTCAAAAATGCTATGTGAACGCTTAACACCGAGCTACGGCGGCATCTTCAACAGTCTATAATCAAGACCACAACCATAAGCTAATATTAACTAACTTAAAAATTAAAATTTTATTTATTTATGGCCGTTACGCATCTAAGCCTCAGACCTAAATACAGAAGGTAAGGTGTCCGCCAGGGCCTATTTTCAAGATGCCATCCCTGCATTTGGCTAGTGTAACTGACAAAAAACTTAAAATATGGTCAACCGTTCAAATCCAACCCGGTACCTCACAAATGGTTTGCAAACGTTCTACCACTGAGCTACGGTGGCTCAGTACTAGGCTATAACTCCTACGTTATAACTAAGCTATGAATGAACCGAATAATATTTGTTTATACAAGTCTTCATATGTTTTCTATGATACATTAATTCATAAAATGTTATCTACACTAATGAAATATAGAATTAAACTTACCACATGTAAAATTCAATTTTAACTTCAAAACAGTATAGTCACACGCTGAATCTTCAAATTCAGAAAAATAAAAGAGACAGAGAGAGACAGTAAAATCAGAAAACCCTATACATTCCACAAATAAAGTGATATCCTATATTCAAATCCAGCCTCTTTTATAATAAAGGAGTGACGCTCTCTATGCAAGTACCGTATTTTTATTTTTAACTTATACACGGTTAAGGAATTTTAAAAAGGCATTTTTATTCAAATCTACATTGATCATTTTCGTTACATGATTTTTTCATTAGCAGTTGAAACCGTCTTTCAACTATTTTATGCATTCCCATCTGAAATGCGATTACCTCCACATTCCTACATTACATGGAAACGCAATCAGAAGAAGTAATGCTTTCTACATACATGCCATTTTAAAAATTCATCAATAGAAAGTTTCATGTTAGATATTGAAAACATACAGCTTTCATATATTTTAACTAATTCCTTTCCGATGTGTGTAATCAAAACAAGATATTTCAATTTTCAAAAGCATAAAAGTTCACTCGAACTTTCTTCACTTTCAGGTCATCGCTAGCAGTGAAAAGTTATTCAAGTCATTTACCTTTAGCCATCAATATCACAAAAAATATTGCCTCCTCTACAGCCTCAAGGCAAGGCGACGCTTAAAAAAAACAACAGAAATATCTATTTAGGTCGGGTCATTCACACTTTCAAGTATCAATATCATCAGATAATAATTATTCTGCAGCCGGAAGGAAAATAAATTTTACCTTGTTTTTGTTTGAATTCCACATCCGAAGTGAAAACATCTCCGGTGAACAACAAGAATTCTGGTATTCTTTTAACTTATGTTTCCAATAAGAAATATCTACACCTTTCACAACGGGTGTAAATTCAAAATTCCAATGTCCACTTTTATTAATATTCTATTGTTAAATAATGCTTAAAAGAAAGTCACTCAGATAATTTTTAACTATTTCCTTCGTTTTCAATCTGGGATTCTGCCAGAATTTTCAATTTATGATGGTGTAAAGTAAAAATTCTGAAGACATCATTAAACGTTTAACTACGTTATGTCAAAATAAAGTTACATTTCCAACGTTTTCTCAAAAATGTCAAATCCATCATGGAAAATTCTCGAAATTCAAGGATGGAATGAATCAAAATAAAGACAAGCTTACCTCAGTAACCTGTAGGAGAATATTCTCGAAAATATATATTCCACAAAACCATAATGATGTAATATGGCCGTCCACTGACATCTCTGTGGCTTACGTCATGAGGGTTTAACCTGAGGTTAGGGCGATACCCTCTAGCCTAAGTCATAAGAACCGTAACCATAGGTTAGCTGAATAGCCTCTATACTAACTTTGGACGACCTTAGGCTTATGGCATCAAAAGCTAAAAATAGACAAAAAAAATCAGTCACCTATTTCTACTAACTTTGGCTCAAGCTGAAATGACCTTCCGATTATTAGTATTATTACAATATTTTTATTCTCAAGCTCAGGCCCGGATAGGGTGGAAAAGAGGATGTTTGAAGATGTCAGCCAGGGCGTAGTTAGTAAGTACTATCCCGACATTTGCCTGATATGCCTAAAGTAAAACCCTGGCGAAATCTCACTCAGAGTGAGAAGTCACTGGGACTGTTTCAGGAACTTCCCATTATTAAGCTATTGCTCTACCGACTGAGGTACAGCCGTTCTGTATATTGTTTATTATTACTATTATTTACTTCAGGCATCTAAGGCTGGGAAAAGGCGTCGAGCAGGGCTTTGTTGAAGATACAATCCCGACATTTTGCTTTTGTGATTGAGAGAAAACCCTAAAAGAAGGCCGGTCAGCGGTTTCGAATTTCTTCACAGAAAATACCACTTTTATATATTCATGTGATTCATGTATTTTATAGTAAATTCATACTATCTATTGTTCCAGGATGTGTCGAAGAGGACAATTACGGACACTGCACCAGGTCATAGACACTACACTTGACCTTCCATCAGGGGTATTCTACAAATAATTTAACGAAGGGCTCGGCCCCTTCGAGCCCCCTCCAGCACACGGCAGACCCATGCCTTGATTGTGGGACCAAGAAAAGTGCATCTTAACAAGCGGGAAATATTTTAGGTTTGTTAGTAGAATATGTGAGCGTTTCTTTAAATTTTAAAGAGCGTCTGATTGGTCGAGAGTTTGTGACGTCACACTGGTGAAGCGCTGTGAGTGGCTGATTGTGGGAGAGGCTAGTGACGTCAGAGACCAACACGTGACCTTGGCGTAGCATTTAGTGGGCATATTAGAAAAAATGAGAGGCTTCTGACGTCAGTGCTTCAGGGGAGCTTACCGTACCATTGGGCGGGAATATCAGAAAAAATAGCATTATTAAATGAAAAGGGTAATATGGTTGTGGTGAGGTCATCCAAGATGACGCCTGGAAATTCGCATTACGTGTGAACATAGGAAAGGGTGGTGAGCTAGCAAGATAACGCTGTTTGTGCTACAGTATGGTTGAATTAGTGATGTAAGGTTGGGAAAACAAGACCGTTTGGAAATCGTCATCATGTGAACATTGAAACAGTGTACTGTGAAGGAAGAAGTTTATTTGAGCTGACCTCAATCCGAGGTTAAGTATATTGTAAACTATTGGAAAATAAGATGGTGGTAGGGTAGTTTTAATATTGAATTAGATTATGGTAACAGCTCTAGTAAGAGCATTACCTTTCAAAAAAGTGTCTCGTTATTTTGATTGGCGGACGAGAACCAATGCTCGTTTTTGCTAGGTTCAGCACATTCTGATGGTCAATTTAACCTTTTTTATATCATAGTACTAACTACTCACATTCTTACTCACTTACTTACTCACATACTTGCTCATATACTTACTCACATACTAACCTTTTTAAAAAATTGCCTGTTTATTTTGATTGGTCAGACGGCACCAATACTCGTTTTTTTTATCCAGGTTGAGCATATCCTGACTCGTTTTTTAACTAGGTTGAGTTGTCCTGATGGCCAATTCAATTACTTATTTTTTTATCAATTAGCCACTTTGATGCCGTGGCTATTACCCACTGAAAGGGTTACGCCCTTTTATTGGGATGAGATTTAATGAGAATGATTTGGTAATATATAGCAGATGGTCAAAGAGGTTTTTGGTATACTATTTCTATTTATTTCATTAAACATTTGGACATTACGATTTTGCATTGTAATCATACATGTATATAAATAGGATTTATATAAGAGCAAATAAATATATCAATCAGATTAATGATGAGAATGAGAATGCAGTGCTATCACGTCACAACCACAACATTGAAAGTGTTAATTTACACGAATTCATATTATCTTCTGTCCCCGGGACGGTTCGGGCACTGATGAGATACGTAATGAGCCCTATTTGTTTCTAATGATTTACTGTGCATTAGATTGTAAGATGAAATCAGGTGGGTCTGGGGCTGTTATTTGTTATTTGCTGTGAAAGATGTTATTTGCGGTAAGTCAATGTGATCGTCGGGAAGCGTGGTGATATAGATGCTGGAAAGAAGTGAAAGTGGATTGTTCATTAGAATTGGGCGTTCCTACGTGCAGGTGGCATTATGTTGAATGGTGTCTAAAAGCAGTGGGTGATTATTTTCATATCGACCAGTGATGTATTTTAGGCGAAGTGTTTCTAAATGGAACAGGATGTGTGGAATTGTCACTCGAGCATATAGATCCTCAGTAGGGCTTGGTAGTTTTATACGATGTGCTATACGGAAGGCGTGGCGTTCTAGGATTTTGAGTTTATTGTAGAATGACTGAGGAGCAGATACCCAAGCAGTATGTCCAAATGTGAGTACCGGTCTGAGGAATGTTTTTTATGTGTTGATAATGGTTGATGGTGCCATTCCCCAAGTGGTTCCTGTGAGTCTTTTTAGTAAATTTAAACGGTTGTTTGCTTTGAGGGTGAGTTGTTTTAAATATGGGTTCCATGTCAAGTGATGATCGAAGATTATGCCTAAATATTTAACAGTACAGCTTATACGTATGCGTGTTTGTTGTACCTGGAGTTGTAGTTTTGAAGGATTGCGTTGCACACGTGATCGCTGTTTAGGTGGCAACAACACAATAGCTTGAGTTTTTAATGCGTTTATGGTAAGTTTCCATTTAGAACACCAACGGATGAACGAATCTATTGCTGTTTGCATTGTGCGGTTAATTTGTTGTATTGTTCGTGCGGTGGCGAGAAAGGCTGTATCATCTGCATATTGATAAAGTTGTATATTTGCTGGTAGAGTTTGTAGATCTGAGCAATATAGTACATACAATAGTGGAGAGAGCGCTGAACCTTGAGGAACTCCTGTTTGAAGGAGGACTGGAAAGGAGCTGGATTGGTTGATGGTTATGTAGGCAATTCGTTCGGTGAGGAAATTGTAGATATATCGTATGTAAGCTAACGGTAATTGAAAATTCAGAAGTTTCCAGATGAGTCCATGATGCCATACTTTGTCGAATGCTTTTTCAAGATCGAACAGAACAAGGCATGAGGGTTTACACGTGTTGAAATGGTTTGTGATGTGGTTTGAGAGGGTTAGCAATTGATCCTGAATACTGTAGCCGGGTCGGAATCCTGCTTGGTAGATTGGTAGGAAGTTTCTCTCTTGTAAATGGACGTGAAGGCGTTTTACAATAATTCGCTCGAGGATTTTACTTAATGTTGGAATTAGTTGGATAGGCCTATAGGATGTTACGGAGCCAGGTGGTTTATCAGGTTTTAGGAACATAAGCGTCTTAGAGGTTTTCCATTCTGCTGGGATGAAGCCGGTGCGTAGGATCAAATAAAAATAGAGGTAATCAGTTGATGAAATCGAAGAGGTCCTTCTTTGATATGTCTGTATGTTATACTGTCCATTCCCGATGCAGTATTTTTCTTCCTGGCGATGGTGGTGGCGATTTCATTGACGGTGATGGGTGCAGTGAGGTATCTGCTCCCATTTATTCGATGGTCCGAATGAGGCTGCAAAGCTGGTGAGTTTATGTTGAGTCGGTTCGCTGGATGCGTTCGTTCGATGTGAGGATGTGTTGGTCTAAATATCTCCTGTAAATAGCTGGCAAAGGCGTTTGCTTTATCGACATCAGTTTGTAGTGGTTGATCGTCTTTTAGTAATGGATAGGTAGTTTTTGTCCTTTTACCTGTGAGTATGTTGAAACGTTTCTAAAATCTGGTAGGATGTGCTGTATCTCGAAGTTCGTTGCATGTTTTTATCCATTGTCGGAGCTTATAGGCTACTATATATTTATGTACTGTTCGTTGGAGCTGCCGATGAAGTTGTAACGAGGCAAGGTTTCGAGTTCTGATATAGTCCCTGAAGGCCTGTCGTGAGCGCTTTACCAGTGCGAGAAAGTTAGGTGGTAGCTTCGGTTGATATGATGATAACTGGGTTGTAGATATGTGCTTTCTTTACACTACCTGAATGGTATCGGTGATCGTGCTCAGTGTGAAGGTTGGCGATGGAGGATTATTTTGATTGGAACATGGTCGCTTCCTATAGTATCCAGAACTTCGATTTGGGTGCGGTTGATCAAGTTAGGGGAGATGATAACTATATCGGTGGTGGTTTGGGAAATTGGACGCGTTGGTTTTGGTAGGTTTTGTAGGATGCCGTTGGTGGTATTTGTGATAAAGTTACGAAATTGATCTTTTTGCCTGTCCTATCTGCTGTGGATATTTACATCTGCCATAATGATGTATGTTCTGAAATTATTTGAAATGTGTTGAAAAAACTGCAGTGCATTTATATGACCTGGACGTACCTATATGGTTACTAAAGTTACATAAAGGTTTTTAAAATAAAGGGTCGATATAATGTATTCGGGCAGATTAGGTTTGTAATACGATGTGGTATGGAGGATTTGAATCCTATCGCTACGCCTTCGTTTGCTCTTAGTGCAGGAATGGTGCTTGCGTTATGTATGAACTGGTAGCCACATATTTTACATTTCGATTGTGCTGTAAGATGCGTCTCGTCTAGCAAGAACGCATGAACCTTTTCCTCCAGCAGTAATGTTTCAAAAAGTGGTTTATGTTGAGTAAGTGATCGGATGTTTAAAAATAATAATACAATAACCATGATTAATTGAGCTTTGTGGTTGATTTTTGGAGTCGTTAGGCATTGGTGGTGCAGTAACGAAAAGCACGTAAGGCACTGAATATGTAGCTTGGAAAATAACGTGGAATACCTGTTTGGCTGCATTTTGCATTTGTTGTCAAAGATGATTGCGTTGTGCTGGTTGAACATTTTGCGGAGTAAGAGTAACATTAGTGATTTTTCAGCCCTTTCTTATAGAATGTGAAAGTATATTAAATAAATGCTGTAGTTAGTATTTTTATAGAAAAAGATCTTTTAAACATATATCTAATTAATTTATGTTTATTATAGATATTATATAAGATAAACAACATTTAAACATACAAAAATAATAACTATGAGAACCCTTTAACCTTTTAAATTGCTAACTTATGTTTCACATTTAACCGCGCACCATCTAGCGGGCATTTTTAGAAGCTTCATTTAGCTTTAATATATTTTTCATTTTTTGTATAAATAAAATCAAACACAATTATCTGTTGTAATCTACAGAAGTATAAGTTACTTAATTTGTTTTGTTATTGGAAACTATTTTTAATAAGTTTTGCTTTTATAGTGAAGAAAAAATATAATGTGAAAAACGTTTGAAAGCCCAAGGCACGGCTGTAAGACACATCCAGGGATTTGATCGTTCAGGTTTGGAAACGAAGTTAATCTGAGAGTATAATGGATTTGGTTAACTTGAACGATTTTTTTGCTCAGCGTTGGAAACGAAGTGAATTAGACTTGGTTGAGTAGCCAATTGAAAGATGTGTTTATAAATATAACGGATGATTTTTGTGAAAGCTTGAAAAATCGCTTAACTTTTTGTGGCTCTCATCTTTATTGAAAGTACTTTCGAGGATGGTCAACTGTAATCGGGGAGGATATACCCCCTTTTCATTTAATGTTTCCTCGCATTTGGGTACAATCAATTTATTTATATTCATTTTTTATAGTTTAATTCTCTTTTGTACGAGAAGATTCTTTACTGTACGGAAAACATCTCCCTGTTTATTACAGAAAATAGGAGTTAAAACGTAAGTAAGATAACTTTACTAGTGTGAATAACGTTTTCGAACGTTAACGTGTGAATAACGAACTTAAATTGAGAATAACGTTTTTTTGCTCTCGATTTCGGAAAATATCCAATTGTAACACCTGTTTTGTTCCATGTTATATTTGTAGCCGTCCTTTTGAAATAGGCATGTTTCCGAAATTATAAGAAAAGGAAGTAAACCTTATTCAGTATTACTTTAGAATCAATTTAATCCTCTTTCCTGTAAGGAGAAGAAGAAGAAGATTCTTTACTCTAGAGAAAACCTCTTCATATAATAGCAAATGATAATAGACCGAACCTGCCTTACTTAAGTTTAAATGTATGGTAGTTTTATGACTATTTTCTTATTAAAGTATATGGTATGGTACTAGTGCGTATCACTTTTTTACTGTATGGAGATCTCTTCCTGTTTGTTTACAAACAATGCTAGTACAAGCAGGTTAACTTTGATAGTCTGAAGACAAGTTAGTTGTACATATAATTTTACCATCGAAAAAATGTTATTAATCTAAACAAGGTATTATAAGCAGATTCTTTACTCTATGGAATTTTCTAGCTGATTATTTACAGACAATGCTTGTAGATTTGTCGGAGGGATGGCGCTGTACTACCCTCGCTGTCTGAGTTTATGAAAACATTAGGTGATTTTTCTTACTGACAGTGAAAGTGGATTTTCCACCTATGATTTTCTCATAGGTACCATAATTTAGTGTTGCATTTGTTGGGGAGGATGCTGGGGGAACTACCTCCACTGTGTGAGTTTATTCTTACTGACAGTGAAAGTGTAAGTATATTTTCGAGCTATCATTTTCTCTTATATATCATAATTTTGTATTGTATTTGTCGGGGTGAATGCCGGGGGACTATCCTCCCTGTGTGAGTTGATGAAAACATTAGGCGATTTTTTTGTTACTGACAGTGAAATGGGAATTATATTTTCCAGCAATGTTTTTCTCTTAGATAGCATTATTGTGTGGTGGATTTGGCGGGAGGGGATTCCGGGGGGACTATCCTTTCTGTGTGAGTTTATGAAAACATTAGAAGAATTCTCTTAGATAGCATCACTTAGTGTTGGATTTGTCGGGGGCGCTGGAGACTGACCGAACTTCGCTTACATTTGTTTTGTCTGTAAGGTCTTAACCAGTTAAGAAATGAAGTGAGTATAACTTTATTAGAATTTTAACAGAAGTAATTTAAATATCGCAGTAGTAGATTAATTTAATTTTTTTAATGAATTATCTATACTTTCGTATATTTCAAATGCTTTAATCTTTACTTAGTTCTCTGATAGAATTGCTACTAGATGGCAGCAGTGGAAAAATGATTAGCTAGACACCGTGTTTTTTTTAAAGAGAGAAAGGTAATGAAATCTGGAATAATATATAATAGAAATGTATTAACTTTATTTACGAAAACTTCCTAGCTTTAATTATTCTAATAATTTCTAATAGAAATTTAAATTAAATAATAGCTCACACTGAACGTCTTGTTAAGTGAAGTTTGATCATGACTTGAACTCGTTATATGAGTCACACTCCAACTTACTAAAATCTGGTGTACCACAAGGCTCATTACTTTCTACACTATTATACTTACTATATGTAGCCGATTTACCTGAAATCAATAATAATGTACAAACATTCCAATTTGCTGACGACACAGCCTTCCTGACTGGCCCCAACCATACAAGGTATCAACAGACTACTACAAAACACAATAGATAGCTTTAGCAAATGGTGCAGAACCTGGAAACTCACAAAAAACCGTGGGAAAACACAAACCGTTGTGTTTCTACCACCATAGGGCAGATCACGAACACAAAGCAACCCACGAAAACTTAATATTACAGTACATGGCGTACCGATCAACCATCAAAGACAGTAAAATACCTTGGAGTGATATTCGATACCAAACTCACATGGACACCTCAACTAAACAACATCGTAACTAAAGCAAAAAACCGACTTAATTTACTGAGACGCCCAGTAGGAACAACATGGCGATTAAAGCCACTTACGCTGATCAATACTTACAAAGTATTCATGATACTAACGCTCAGCCACGGACATATTGCCTGGCTATTAGCTCCGATAGAATTCTACGAAAAACTGGCCATAATAGAACGGCAATCACTACGTCTCGCATATCGAATAAAACTACCAAGCCCCACAAGACTGCTCTATGAACGCATCGACTTCCCGCACATAAGGCAACATCTCGATAAAATCCGTACGAAATATATACTGAAGCACATACCAGAGAGCCACCCAATTATTCTCGACATCTTCCAACAAGACGCACAAAATGATTCACCGGCAGTCTACCACAATACAGCATTCGACCATATAATCACGTTGTATTGTTAACGTTGGCACCCAACCACCCAGACCAAGACATCTTCGCCATATATAGACCACAAGAACTTTCACGGGACATTTACCCATCACAAGCACAATAACCCTGTAAAGTAAGTGACAACATAATGCACTCATGGCACCCGTATCGTCACGGAACCTGAAGATTAAATGCCATAATACATAAACATACCTCCAAAATATATCGCGTCGGAGCACTCCACTCCACTTTCACCTCCTATATAATTCTGAAACATCAGAGAGAGAGAGAGAAAAAAAATAAGAAAACATCATAAAACACCAAGTGCATGCAAGAATAAACTAAATTCAATGAACATCTCACAGACAAAATGCACATACAATAAAAATGTGAATACAGTTCATAGACCAATAAACATATACAATTACCTGAACAATTACACAAAACCAAAAACCGTAGGAAGGGTGTAGCCCTTTAAACGGTACGAAAAAAAATTTATGAGTGTAAAAAAATGAAGTCTTTCTCTATACTTTTAAAATATTTTCCTCATGAACGACTATGTAGAAAAAATAACATGTAGAAAGAAAATTTACATCATGTGCGCAATAAAAATGTACGGGACTTTGTAAATGCTAATATTAGTAAACACTCTACAGCTCAATGCCCTAAGTAAGGTGTAGAAAGAACTACTAACACCGCGCTGGGGAAGGGGTAGGAAAGAAAGGTACATATTTCCGTTTTTAAAGATTCAGCGAAAGGCGTTACATCAACTGGAGTAAGTAGAAAAGTAATTGAATGTTATGAAATGGAATAAGACTGAAATTGAAATAAGACAAATTCTAATATTTTTGAAAATGTAATAAAATACGAAGAATAATTTATTTATCTAATATTATAACTCCTGTGTGAATATTCATGTAGATATTTTTTTTACACTTTTCCCTGAAATCACTCCCTACTGAATGGAATTGCGCTAATCAAAACAAAAGTGTATGTCTATCCCTCTTAATTGTCGGAAAGTAACTGTCAGTGTAGTGTGTCCGTACCAGTAATGGACCAGTCGCCAATGGTTGACGAATAAGGGAAACAAACGGTAATAATAGAGTTTATATTCCATAAAGTACTAAACAAAATATGTTTTATACGCCCGTAAGGTTTAATAGTGTAGTCCACAAAAGCTGTGCAATCAGAAAACGTATCGTCACCCTAAAAATCAGTTAAATGCGTAAAGTGAATGTGGGAGAGAGCATAGTGCACAATAAAAGAACTGAGCTACTTTTAATACATTATATACGTGCGATTTATTTGACTTTTTCTGCACTGCCTCAGGCTTTCTTTCATAGACCAAATAATTATTTTTATATTATTATATAAACACCAGTTCTTGCTTACACTTGAAATTTTAATTATTTGGTTAACCATTGGTATGATCACATTATCTATTTTCAACACGCTTCAAATAGAAGCAGATGAAGCTATAAGCACATTCCTCTATTATCTTGATACGGATTGTTTTAATTCTTTTAGTTTTTATTCCGCAGAGCCGATCCAATTACCTTTTGTTCATTCTCTTTTATTGGTTACTAAGTTACAGTGGCTTAGGTTACATTAAGTTAGGTTATTTTATGTACTCATTTTCAAATCTTAAACAGTTGACCCAACCTTTTTTTACTGTTTACAAGTAAAGCTCAGGTGGGTGTATCGGCTCTGCGTAACTTCACCCATTCTGTCCCTTCGTAGCTTACCTACTTACATAGTTAATTAAGTAATTCTTTATATTAGCGTCTTCTGCTATATGGCGAGTGAATGTACTTCCAGTGTAATTATTTTGGATGCCTCCAATGCAGAGAGTGATACAAAATCAAGTGGGAATCGTATGAATGCAAGGACACATTTTCGCGGGCGCATGTGTGTTGATGCACTCACATTACTCTTTGAATTTACATCACATTCTTTTACATTGTACAGAATCGAAATAATGCAAATAACTACATTAGAAATAAAACCACAGTGGCTGCATCAGCTCTGTGGAACTTCACCCATTCTTTCCCTTAGTACCTTACCTACTTACATAGTTAATTAAGTAATTCTTTATATTAGCGAGTTCTGCTATATGGCGATTGAATGTACTTCCAGTGTAATTATTTTGGATGCCTCCAATGCAGAGAGTGATTCAAAATCAAGTGGGAATCGTATGAATGCAAGGACACATTTTCGCGGGCGCATGTGTGTTGGTACACTAACTTCACTCTTTCATTTTACATCATATTCTTCTACATTGTACAGAATCGAAATAATGTAAATTACTATATTAGAAATGAGTAGTTAAATACTTTATGACAGAAGTAACTTACAGAAAGAAATACAGTTATTTGGAATGTTCTCTTTATTCCAATAAATAGACTCGTTTTACTAGATTTGGCTTGTGATCTATTTAAAAATGCAAATGAATTACGTTTTGTCTCTTGTTAAGGAGGTACATTCAACGGAATAGTAAAGTATCTCCATGCTCTATGTACACATGCGGGCATTATGTTTGCAATTCTTTTGTGCAAGATAGTGTGAACATGTATAGCAGATTACATCCAAGAAGTATATTTTCCAGCCATGATATTTCCTTGGGAACAGTCGAGAAATGGCGGATTTGTCGCGGGACGCCGGAGACTGAGCCAACCAAGTTTGCTTACACTTTTTTTGTCTGTAAGGTCTTCAGCATTTAAGAATTGAAGTGACTGTAACTTTACTAGATTTTTAACAGAAGTAATTTAAATATCGCATTAGTACTTTAATTTAAATTTAAGAAAATTGATTTATCCACACTTTCGTATATTTGAAATGCTTTGACCTTGATTCAATTGTTTGATAGAATGCGTACTAGATGGCAGCAGTGGAAAAATGATTAGCTATACGCCGCGTTTTTTTAAAAGAGAGAATGCAATGAAATCTGGATAAAATACTGCAGCATCAAAAATATGTTTACTATTATTATTTTAAGGAGAAAAAATGAAAGGAATATACCTTCTGAGTAAATCATTTCAGTTTAAAAATGCAAGTAGTCAATCATATTCATCAGACTAGGAGTGTTCAGCAATTCGTGTCATTTTGGAATGGATTCGATAAATCAATCGGTGTAATTTCTTTCATTGCATTTTCCAAACGATTTTATACCTCGTAAATATTCTATCATATAATTTTCAAGATTGTTTCATTGAATTTGAAGATCATTCTCAGACATAGAAGTTAATAATAATAAAGTTCCTAGTTCCCGTGTGCAAATTTCCTAGAAAGCTTTACAAATTACGCTGATACTAAACTCTTTTACCAGTTCTTAAATTTAAGCCTGGAAGTTTGCACAAACTGATACATTACAACTCTGTAAACTTGCCACAAGCTTGCAAGAAAGTTAATACTTAACGTGTGATAAATTTGCTAGAAATCTTATGAATTAACTTTGGACTTGACAATATTCTCTAGTTAAGATGCTTCGTTAATAAATGCTCTTTTTTTCTACTTTGAATTTTTTTAAATGCTTCAGAGAATTCAATGTTAAGGAGATGAAAACGGGTTAGATTTTTCAATAATAGCAATAGAAAAAAGAAATAAACATCTCGCATGATATTTTCACTATAAATAACATTCGTTCTAAGTACACTACCATGTTTCAGGTTGATTTTCATGAATGCTTACCTTACTTGCAATTTGGATGAGTAGCCAATTGAAAATATGTGTTTTGTTGCTTGTCCTAACACCGTGTAAGAGTAACACTTATTTCAATTGAATATCCAGTGAAAATGAAAAAACTTAAGCTTTCATGAAATTCAGTCCTAACTCAGTCACTATGTTTACTTAGGCCCTGTCCTGGCATCGCTTTTGGAATTTTATCCCCGGAGACCGATGTCAAAGTTCTAATCTTTTCTCTAATACAAGTAGTTTGCAAGAGAATATTAGCTTAGGTAAAGTACACTTATTTTTTAACGATTTATATAAAGTAAACTAACCCAACTTTACGAAAAGGAAGCATAGTAGTGGGTCAGATGAGAGGGAAGCACACAAAAGTCTCATTACTTGCTCGATATTAGTACTAAATTTTGCTATCAATCAACCTTGAAATGCTGTCAGTTATAGTAATTAAAGTCGGAAAATCAGAAGATTGCTTTTTTTTTTAAGTTTACATGCAGATGTTGAAATTTCATCATTGAAAACTTTCCTTTAATAAATTACCGTTTTCTACACTTCCCTTAATTTATGGATTCGCGTACGAGCATGAATGAAACATTTTGAACATTATTATTTAGTGTGTAGCCTGTTTGATAGCACGCTCAACTTCAGTGCGAGCGATTCCAGGTTCGATTTCCGGTGGTGACTCAAAAATTTAGGTGTTGACCCGGCATCGTGAGGGCAATTGAGGAGCTGCTGTGAATAAGACACTGATGATTATAGTAAGAGCTTCGGCTCTCCTCTCCTAAGTCATCTGGTTAACGTGCGAGCTGTAGACGAACTCCTTCCTTTATCGGAGAGGCTTCATCCACTAGCGGATTTAATATGGCTGTGATTTATTTATTTATTTTACAGTGGAAATAACTAATTTCCGTGTTTCACTTTTTATTTCTATCAAACTATTCTTGAGATAGAATTATATCCATATTTTTCTTACTGAAAATATTTCTACAAATGGTAGACACATTTTTGTTTTCCTATGTGAAATTAAAATCAGAATTAAATAGTATCTGAGCAGGTAATTACCATTATCTTTTCATAGTTAATAAATATTTTAAATAACTCATTCCATCTTTATTTTATATGTTATTTGGTTTGAATCATACTAAAAATTGCTCTGCCATCTGTTGTTCATTTTTTCAAACTTGAAGAAGGATAGAAAATATTACTTGATGCTTTAGGCAGAAAGAGCTCTCACATAATAATATAACTAATTTGTATCTTAGAGCTTTAAAATATGTGATAGAGCAAACTTCAGATAAAACTAACAGTAAACTAATTAATCAAGCTTAGGCTTCATGACTAGACTTTTATATGATTTCCTAAGAATTAACACTAAAATTAAGCATATTATTGAAAGTTCAAAGTAAAACAAATGGCGAAACTTTTCCGAAAATTAAATATATTATACTTAATACTCTTAAGTTCTGAAATTACAAAGTGTATAAAAGAATATAGTAGAACACATAAGAAAAGTTCCAGTGAATTGAATGACACATGCTTTTATCCGATGTAGGAACTATGCTGTAGGTACCAGAAGAAATAAAAAGTTATTGTGAATTAATTTATACAAAAATGAGCTAACAGAAGAAATAAAAAATACTGTATATTGAAGACGTCATCTTTCTGTTCAAGTTAGGAACTATTTATCTTCTATAAGATGATTCTCTTTCCCTTAAATACCACGATGGTAATAGCTTACGTATAAAGCAACTCTAAGAAAATTGAAGAATACACTCAAACCTAGCCTAGCTGTGGGTTGTCAGCGTTCTTACCGATGACCTCGTATTGCATACGTACGAGCGAGAACAAAACGTGCACGACCACAATAGGATCGACGGCATTTCTCAGTGCCGGAGGGTACGAGTTACTTTGAGAAAGCAGTCATTGCACAGAGACTGATCATCATCTATCTCATTGTATCATGTCTAACCCACACAACAAATCATCCGGCAAACATGTCTTACCACCAGTAGTACAACGATCTACATCCTCTAAATCAGCATCTTCAGGAGCAACACCAAAACATAAACGGAGTACTGAGAAACTTGCACGTTCCAGTTCACAATCACGCTCACCTGATATTAATCGCCAAGGAAGCTCACAGTCACCACCTTCAAAAAAGTTCAATACACGCCAAGACTCTGATGCAGATTCAAATCATGATCATCAAATGTCTCTCACCGATTCCGACCATGAAGACCTACAGAGTTCCAGGATCTCTTCAGCATCTAATAATTCATTTCTGTTGACAAATTTCGATACCAAATTTCAAACACCAAAACAACTATTCATGCAATTTCTGAAGTACGTACCTCGAGACACCATCTCTCGCATTATACCAACCAGAAATGGAATCATTGTTCAGTCATCCGACGCCAAACTTGCTACAACCATCCGTAACAAATACAGTTTTGAAATCTTCGGAAAACATGCTAAATTGACACCACTAGAAAACAAACCGATACGCCAACCACCGCCACCACCTAAACTTCCTATGCTATCTGTAGTCATTCGAGGGGTAGATTTAGACGTTACAGACTCAGAAGCAGAAGACGAATTAAGGCAAGATGGACACATTATCACCAAATGTCTCAGGATCAGAACACAACAGGGTACATCCAGCTATATGGTCAGAGTCTTAACAAATCATCAACAAACCATCGACAATCTTCTACAACGAGGCGCATACATCTACAGAAAACGTAATCGAGTCGAAACATCCCGAACTTCACCACCTCTTCCTGTGCGCTGTGAGAAATGTCAAACGTACAATGACCATTACACTAAAGATTGTAAAAACACACCCACATGTGGATACTGTTCGCAGCAACATCAAACAACAGCTTGCACCAATCTTCAAAATCCACCTAAATGCAATACCTGTAGTGAAGCACATCCAACATATAGCTACAAATGCAAAGGCCGACCTACTCTAGCACCTGACGAACCTGCATACATAGTACCATTACGCTTACCTGAGAAAACAACACAACCACCTATCACTTCTGCACAACAGCAAATCACCATTGAACAAACCTTAGCAATCATCACCCTCGCTTTACAAAACACATTTCCATTTGATAGATCTAGACTTCTTCAAGAAATTCAATCTGCAGCAGCCACCATTTTCAAGCTAAACTTCCAAGCAACATATTCAGGACCCTACGTTCATTTCACTGCACATCCAATGAATTCTCCAGACTAGCATCCCTATTCCTTTCACATTGTCATTCACGAATATCACTTCACCTATCATCACCATTGCAGCACTGTAATCATCAATGTTCGGCAAGGGCTCATCTGGTTTGCCATTAATGTCTAGAGTCGCCCCTAGACGAGAAGATAATCACGCATCTGTTCTGTTCATTATTATGACGTATACGTGCACATCATCACCATCCTCCATCACATTGTCACTCTGATCACCATAACTGCAAATGGTTATAAGCGCAAAGCTTATAACATCCTATTATTATTGATAAAATAAATAAATGATAAAACGTGCTTCAACATCACTTAGACCATCCAACTGACCTTTTCCATAGCCAAACTAGTCCTCTATAGTCTCCCTCCCGAAAAGAGGGCATAACCCTCTCAGCGGGTTTTAGCCAAGGCCTCACCGCGGCTAATTTGTAAAAAAAAAGAAAAAAAAAGAATAGCGATACTCAAACCTAGCCTAGCTGTGGGTTGTCAGCGTTCTTACCGATGACCTCGTATTGCATACGTACGAGCGAGAACAAAACGTGCACGACCACAATAGGATCGACGGCATTTCTCAGTGTCGGAGGGTACGAGTTAATTTGAGAAAGCAGTCATTGCACAGAGACTGATCATCATCTATCTCAT
>JAGDQP010013951.1:0-32420 GCA_022664845.1 Lepisma saccharinum
CATAATCATTGTCATCTTGGTAAACGTTGTAAGCCATGTGGTGAAGATGAATGTTTATATATTGGAGACGCTATCGTTAATTGTCTTTAAATGTTTTCTTTTGGTGAAAAGTTTGGAATTTATGGTGAAATATTGGAAATGATGTGAAGTGTTTTCTGTTTTCAGATGAACCAAAGCTGATTGGAAAAATGATACTAAGTTTTATTGTTCTGTTATGTATTGTGCTGTAAACTGGATGTGACTTGTATCTGTTACTTTGCAGCAAATCCTCAGCATGTATTTGCAGCTATGGTTACTGAGAAGTTGGATTTCGGAAATCTAAAATAATTCTATGAAATGAGGAAGAATTCTCAACTGAAAATGGAGTTTAGCCAGGTGAAGTACTTGAATAGAGTTCAGCGTGCAGTGGAACAATTCCATTTTAAGGTCTACATTCAAGTAAGTGATTTTATTTCTATTGTGTAAACTAATTTCTAGTCTTTTTCAGGAAGACCCGGCGAAAGTGTTATATTGTAAAACGCACTATTTAAAGAACAGAATTAGGTTTTGTTTTGATTTAAAGTTTTGGAACAAAATATTGGTAAATTACCAAAGAGCATGTAAAATGTTGACATTGTTGATATGAGAATACGAAGATTCGACATGTTGGTTCTGAGCCTGAATTAAGTTTACGTTTGTATTGGTGTATAATGTACAGGCTGTGATATAAATGGATGAGATTGAATGGATCGAATTGCTTATTAATTATTGTAGTCCAGTATAAAGGTAACTTTTTGGTATTTAGTGGGCATATAGGATGTGTTGGGATACAGTGCTGATGTCACTCACTTACATTTGTTGCTATTTGGGAATTACTCAAATATGGGCTATGTTCTTCCTGTCCGAATGCTATATGTTTCCGTATCTAGTTCTTTGGGAACAAATATACAATTAGGTGTACGCTGTATTAAAGGAAAGTCCAGCTAACACTTATTACCATTCTCCAATGGTCATCTCGGCATTTAGAGGATATAGGTTTTAGGAACTATATCAAGCATCATTTCATACACTCAGCAATGGGAAGAATGAAGCACATTCGAATCTTAAAGAAAACTGTTTATTATTTCATTGATGTGTGTTTTCAAGCACGATCGACTAAAACAACAAATTTCCCGTCTTTCTAATTTTCACTCTCTGTACTAATAACGGAGTTGGCCTATGGTGCGGAGTTCTTGAATCAACTGTCTCTCCCAAACGGTTGCGATGATCATAATGTTTCTCCTATGAAAACTGTTTAAAATTAAGTTAAAGATATGTTTCCATCTAAATAATAATTGATCCTAGTTTCCTTGACCCCCTTTACGCGTATTTCCTATACGCCACTGATTCCTCAAATAAGATAATTGACTTCTTACACATACATAGGTCGTACGTATTTTTTAATTTATGATTCCACAAATTTTACGGAGTTTGATCAGAACCGGGGCTTTAGGTGTCCCGGAGAAGGTCTGCCCGGGACGCAAGACTTTGAGGGTCCAGACCGGGACAGTCCCGGGTAAACCGTGTAGACTTACGTGTCACATAAGGTTAAGCTGACCATACGTTTCTTAATTTTGACATTCTTATGTCAGTCCCTGTTTGAAGTTAATTTCCTTGTATCCGGGACGATTTGTTAGCTGTCCGGACATAAGAATGAATTGATATTTTTTTTTAAATATACGACTTCTAATACAGTACATTTAAGGTAAACTTTATTTTAAACCTGCATGAGTGAAGATTTAATTTTTAATAAATTTGCTACTATGAGCTGAACTGGCAACACAAGTTGATTTTCGCTTATGTAGTTACAATTGATGTAAAAAAGTTTGACTGAAGTTTGAAATTGACTTGACTAAGTTGACTCAATATTGCAAGTTTCATGGTAAGCTTAAAACACGCTTGAATGAAGCTTACTCTGGTATCATTAAAGCTACTACATATCAGTGTTGTCAGATGGAAGGAATTTTCCCGGAAAACGGGAAAATCTGGGACATATGAAGGGAAAAAAAGAACGAAAAAATCGGGACATTTTGTTGAATCCTTTTGACCCCTTTTTATTTAATTTTCAATAATTTTTGAAATTTAACTTAGCATGTGGAAAATTTTGTACAAAATTCGGGAAATATTTCAGTATTTGGAGGGAAATATTGTGACGGAAACCTGACAACACTGCTACTTATACAAGCATTTATACATATACTTGACGTACCAACAGCGGGTTATTTTCTATATCAATACGTTACCAACAGCCAGTGACAAGAATGTTGTCTCCTGTCTGTATAGTTTCTATATGATTGGAAGCCAGCTGAAACGTCGCTGCAAGTAGAAAATTCTGACTAAACTTTTTTGGAATAAAATAATGTCCCAGAAAGTGTCTGTCATCTGGATGATATATTGAAATTACGATTAGCTTTTCTTTACAGCAAATGATATTCAAATATCGACGTAGGAAACAAACTTTAGTCCGTAAATAATTGTCAGGGAAGATTCATATTTATACTGTCTATCTGTATTCAAATTTGAATAATTCACGGTTAATAAAGAAAGAAAGAGGACAATTTTTAATGTTATTCGGAAAGTTTTAATTTAATTTATTCCCAAATAGTATTGCTTGCTTATGTTTATGAATATTGTTAGCAATAAAAACCAGATTTAACTAAAGAATAAAAAGACATCTATTTGCTCAATTCCCTTTTATTCGTGTTTCAATTGTTCACATGTCTCTTGCTTACAATGTTGAATCACGCAGAGAAGTTCAGCGACAGAAACAGAGATGCTCCAGCCATCTAGCGGTAATCTGCTCAACTGCAACGAGGAAATCTGCACGAAACTTGTGTCGACTAACGATATTACAGAATATTGTCATTGTACGGACATTTTTTTTTTTTTTTTAATAATATGTGCTATAAAAAAATATATATTACATTTAGTAATATGCAATACTTTATAGTAGAAGAATCAATATTTGTGTCAAAATAAATTCATGTATTCAATGTATTGTTCGAATAGGGTAGAAAAATGTTTTTGTCTTGATTGAAAACAATCACAGTTTGACTGTTCCCATACGTGATGAGTAGATACTAATTGTTCAGGTACTAAAATAATCTTGTAAATATGCGCAAAAATTACTAACAAAGGGCGAAAAGTGAAATTACAATTGATATTGTAATAATGCAAAATTGACAGTTATGACAAAACAGGGTCTATATATATAAATGGACGAAGATTACAGTATACACGATACATTTCAAGCACATAAACTCATGAAAAAAGATGATTAAATTTCTTCGGTTAAAATGTCATGAGTACAAGGTAAAATTTCTTGAGTAGCACGAAATGATAAATAGTTTCGAATTACGTTTTTAAACTTTAGACATAAACCTTGCACGAAGATCGCGTAACGCTCAAAATAAATACCTGTCTGATCATATAGTTCGTATTTTCCCCGCTAGATGGCAAACCATGTTTCCAAATTTGATGCCATCTATGTAGGATTTAGTGTATTACATTCTAACATTCTCCGTGCTACGCGAGCTCGATTATAGATTTTTTAAGGACGAATTCTATATATATATTTTGGATTGTTTAGATATTATTTTCGTGAATGAATGCATTTAAAACATGTACAACTTCTTGCACATAGCTCGGAATTCGTAGACAGAAGAAAAATGTCCGAATTTCGTTTTTCGTGAGTTAAAAAGTAAATTTTCACAAAATATTAACAACTATCTATCTATTTCATGTGATTTCTTAAGTGTTTACGATTTTTCCGAGTCGCGAAATTCTGTTCAGTGACATGATAATACAGTATTCATGTACATTCGGATTCAAACAAAATGACCAACGAGAAAATTTATCCACGTCTGAAAATTTACACGTCATGGTAACTCCGAACAGATATTTAAAGCAGATTAAAACGAACATTTGATTTGTTGATACTACTACGTGACTGGTTATCAGTGTTGCAAAATTCTTCATTTTTTGGCTTACAAAAATTTTCATTGTTCACTTTCTAGGAATCTGAGTGTACAACTAAACCCATTACGAATTAAAAATGTGACTAAATGATATAATAAATCAATGTTACAAAAGAAATTAAGAGGGCAAATCGAAAACTTTTCCGCCTCCCTTTTTTTCCAAAATATTAGTGTGATTGAGAAATCGAGATATACCCTTCCAAGCAATAGATTTTTCTTGCAACGGTCCAGCGTTAATTCTCGGCTGCTCCGCGGCACAGTTGACAAAGGTGACTGTATCGCTCAACACGTGTACGTCGTATGAGCAGGAAAGTGTTAGTATGGTGCATGCACCATATAGTCCAGACCTTCCTCAGTGATTACCACATGTTCGGTTCACTTAAAAAGTTTCTAGCAAGACAGATATTTATTTCCGACGAAAAAGCGAAAATGGTCGGGAGTTCAGCGATCAACTGGACGAATTCAACTACACAGGCATCTCCAAACTGGTGGTACGATGGGGCAAATGCCTGAACCGCTGTGGTGACTATAAGGGAAAATAGTGAGATGTGCATAAAACAATTCCTATATTTCGATTTTCCTGTAAGTTTATCATTTTGGCAGAAAGAAAAATTAGAGGCAAATTCTTTTGGATTCGCCCTCGTACGTTTAATACAAACTTTTAAAAAGAATTCATGTATTTGAGTTCACTTAAGCACTTTATCCAACCTATAATATATTTATGTTTTCATCAATTTCTAATAATACTGATCATGTTCTACAGATGGAGCTCTGCGACCAAATTTTTGGCCAAACTGACCTTCCATGTTTAGCAATATCCACTTAGGTGAAAGCAATTTCTCTTTATATTGTTATTATTTAAAATATCTGAAACGCGTTTCTTTCTGTGTGTGTAAAAGAAGTGTTATACATATTCAGTACAGAGATAACCATTCGTGTAAATGTAGTGTTGTGCTCGGCTGGAGAAGAACTCAAGCTTTACTGTTTGGAACATTTCTTTTAAGAAGCTAGGTCACGCATCTTTAAAGTCATGCGAAACTTAAAAACTTTGTCAAATCCTCATTTAGCACAGAAATGTTCATCACCGCCTTCAGATCAGTCTCGCACAGTTGCTAATTTCGTGACAGTCGCTATTTTCGTAATACAGTGAATTTTCAAGGTCACGGCATTACCAAGAGTGATGAAATTTAAAATTTTGCCGCTAGGTGGCTCTAGTAGTGCTTGCTACCTACTTTCTGCGTGATAGTTGTTAACTTAATAACTTGGTGCTTGCAAAATGAAATTAGCAATGTCACGATATTAACCAACATTTACCCTAAGTCTATATCAACTTCTGTTGTTATCTTTATTTTTGAACTGTGGAAGTGTTTCCATACTTACAATTGTATTAAAAGAAAAGAAATAAACGGAAACGGACACATACGTAGCTGTATAAAATAGTGTTCTAGAGATGGCGCTGCTTGTAGATCTGTTCCAAATGACTTTGACAAGGGCGTGATGACAGTTCCTTCCACCAATGGACAAACTTGTGTCTTCACAAAGGATCTTAGGACGTGGTTCTTACATCCTACACTTTTGATGTAAACGAACTTTCTTAATTTATTCTTCAATATATCAATCAAATGAACCGGAACTCGAATTTAAGGTATCTTCTTATAATAACCATAAATTGAATCGATCGTTGATCCTATGAGCCGGAACTGTATCTTAGCCTGTCACCGGTACTATAACTGTTACTGGAACTGTCACTGAAGCTTTCGCCGTAACTGGAACCTTTCAAGCACAAGAATGTTGTAAGTTTGGAACCATGGAAACCCAGAAGGGCTACCGTCATGATCTTGGTGTAGCTGAACTCGTCTCATCACCTCGAACAAGCTGGAAACCATAGCAGGTACGGCCAAAACGTTAATGTTCTTGACTATATCTCATTATCATGAAGAGTGTGGTATAGGTTCTGAAGGGTTTGGTCTTTTCGTTTCGAGTAAATTAAAGATAATAAAATTTTCTGTAAGTTATATAAAACAAAACACAATCTATTTCAAATTATTCCCAAAAGAAATGTTATTTATTTATTAACATTTTCGAGATACAGCCTAATTTCGGCAAATTTAAAAAATATATGTTTTACAATATGAGTCACTGTGGCTCAGACGTTAGCGTGTCTGACAACAAATCGGGTGACCCGGGTTCAAATCCTCGCCAGGATGCTGGAGACTTTTCTCGCAGTGTTGCCATGCCTGGAGCTCTGAGTTGCTAAAGATAAAATGAAGGGTATGGGGGGTAAGATCACTATGGCTTACGCACGTTCCGTTCTGAGGTGCTCTCAACCTCCTATCAAATCAAGTACCAGAGTGTCATTGGTACTCCTCGGTACATTGGCAAGGTAAAGGCGGTAGAGCGTGAGACTTGCCATCCCACCTCATTTCGTACCGTATGTCGAGAATATGTGGAATGTTACCTCCACATCCCCCATGCGCCGTTCACAGTGCGTGCGTACCTCATAGGGAATAGCTTTATATTACAAGGAAGAAATCGTCTTAATTCAAGGTACAATCCCAACATTTGTCTGGTATGACCGAGGGAAAACCTCAGTCAGGACGACTAGTACCGGGAATCGAACCTGTTTCTTCCCGAGTACAAGGTGAGCACTATACTTCGTCTGTCAGTTTTACCAAAAGAGGAAGAATCTTTCTTATTTACAGCACAAGATACATTGTACAATCAGAATTGATATGTAATTATAATTTAATTGAACAACTGAGAGAGGAGAGGAAGGTTCATAAACCACACAACACAAATAGCAGAACTGTGATTACTCTCTCCTTGCATTTATCCGAAATGTATCTGCTATATGAGTGTTATCCGAAATGTAGCACCGTGTATTATCGGTTGGATTCAGAAGGCAACAAGCAGTGACTTTTCAAATTTCAGACGAACTGAACAGAACAGTAATAAGAATAACAATGGCCTAACCCTCGCTTCCGCTAATCCTCTCAAATACTATTGTTATACGTTTCCAGTTTCTTCCTGAAAAAAAAAAAAAATGACTGAACGTTTAAATGTTCTAGCCTCCTCCCCTAGACAAACCAAAGACTTTAATCATAGGTTTAAAAATTAAAAAAAGATCGAATATTATTGTTTCAGATTTTCTTTTATTATTTTCCTTATTTAAAAACTACAGTTAATCAAAGCAATGTTATTTTTATTAGTGACAGTAAATCTCTAATCCAATTTAGACAAATTTTCTGTAATATATATAAAGCTTTTGTAAGAAAGTTCTCTGATACCTACACTTTCATTTATTCTGGTTACACACTTCTTGTTGTTAGTCGGGTTGCATATCGTGTATCAGGTGTTGTAGAAAAATGAAAAATTATGCCACACATAAATTAAACCATTTATTAATACTTTTTTTTTTCTTTTCAGCAACTGAAGACTATTTCGTGACCTGCAGCGAGAGGGTAAACAAACTTATCCACATATGATCCGCAGAATACAGGAAATAGATTTCTCACTTGCCTATAAATAAATGAATAATAAAAATAATAATTAAAAACAAAAAGATTGAAGAGTCAGGTAGAAATATCAACAGATCATTTCAAAGGGATTATGTCAGAGCGCCCACTGGGCAGATCGCCCACTTCTGAAAATTTTCAGAATACCCACAGAAACGGTCAGGTCGCCCACCAAAACGGCAAAACACTCAAATTCAGAAATGGTCAGAACGCCCACTGGTCAGAAAGCCCACTGCTAAAAATGGCAACAACGTTCACCAAAATGGTCAGAACGCCCAAATGCATAATCGGTCAGAACGCTCACTTTAAAAAGGGTTAGAACGCTTACCAAAATGATCAGGATCCCCACAGGTTAGAAAATACAAACCCTACCAAGGTACACAAATAATACTTTAATTTTTTGCAGTTTAGTACTTATATTAAATCGATATTGAACAAACATAATGAAAAAGAAAACTTGGGAAAACGTTCACAAAGTCTACCAGTCAGAACGCCCATGCAGTCTTAAACAAGTGAGTCCAGTCGGGGATGTGCGCATAAGCTACCACCAGGCTACACCAGCGAGTGTACTATTTATATGATGATGCTGCGTTCGCGTGTGTTTCTTTTCCTAAGTATAATTACCTGCTATGTGTTATTATGTTGTTATATTATGTGCACTCATAATAATAGCTTGGTATCTATATTTCTGTTTGAGTGGAAGGAAAGTATACCGACTTTAACCCCGCCATAGTAAATAAGGTGAAATAAATGAAAATACCATTACCACAAACACTAATAAACGATTCTAAAAATGTGGCTATCTGAACAATCATGGACACAGCAGTGAAATTTCATTCTAAAAATGGGAAAATTATTTTGTACGTTTCAAAAAGACCCTATTATTATATTTATATTTCTCAATAAGTGTAATGTATCGCCTTAGAAAAACGCATCAGAAGCGAAATCCATATCATAGTAGAAAAGGGAAATTGAAAACACGTCACATGAAAGCAATACGAACGAAATAAAATATTCGTTGAAATATAATTTAAAATTCAAGCTGTTTTCAACGTGCAAATGAAAACATGATAAATGGAGTTAATTTCATTCTATTAGCTTTTAAGTAGAATTTTTATTTAATTAACATGGAAAGGCACATAGAAGCGCAATTTAAGGAACCATTATCATATTCAGCCGTTTTCTATCCACTGCTGGATAAAGGCATCCCCCTTTCAACTGCAATCCTCATCAATGTAGCTCATGAAAAATGTTTAATTTCATCTAACCATCTTGCATTTGGACGTCGTCTCGGACGTTTTTTTCTCTTTGGGAATCCAATGTAATACATTAGTTGTCCATAGTTGTTCCTATCATTCATCTCATCATAACTCTTTGTGTGAGTCTTTATCTTTGAGTCGTTTGCGCATTCGATGTCCAAGTTTCACAGCCGTACATCATCACACGTAAGAGACATTGATTATAAACTTTACTCTTGAGACACATTGGTAGTTTGCTTTTGAAAATAAAATCTGATCTTCCAAGCGAGCTCCACGCCATTTTGCATTTTCTATTTATTTCATCCGTCAACTTAGCATAGATTGGTTTGAGCTGCTCTGGGTAAACATATACTCATTAACTATGCCTATTGTCTCTCCGTGAATCAATATTTCCTTCTTTGCAGCATGTTGATTATATACATTACTTTTGTTTTCCTTAAATTCATTTTAAGACTTATTTTCGAATTTCGGTGGGCTTTCTCACCATTTTCAGAAGTGGGCGTTCTGATCATTTCTAAATTTACGTGTTTTGCCGTTTTGGTGGGCGATCTGACCGTTTTTCTGTGGGCGTTCTCATCATTTTCAGAAGTGGGCGATCTGACCAGTGGACGTTCTGGCATAGACCCAACGTTGTTCCCATTTTTACGAGTGGGCGTTCTGACCGGTGGGCGCTCTGACCATTTCTGAATTTGCGTGTTTTGCCGTTTTGATGGGCGATCTGATCGTTTCTGTGGGCGTTCTGACCATTTTCAGAAGTGAGCGATCTGACCAGTGGGCGTTCTGACATAGACCCATTTCGAAGAGACCAATTACTACTTCAGTTACGTCAATAGCTGAAAGAAGAATATGCTGTGTTAAGATATTTTTAACTTCACACCATTTATTAGCGGTATAAAATAATAAAATAGAAATTGTATGTAATAATAAACTACTGTACAACGGTAAGAAAGAAAGAGAGAAAGAGAGAGAGAGAGAGAGCACGTACTAAGGGTATTCCTCTTATATAGTATTCAAATAATAATATATTTTCTTACTTTCTGACAAGATTCGAACCGAAAAACTAACAATTTCTAGTCTGTTATCCAAATAATTAGACAACAGAACACCGCACATAAAAAAAAAAGAGAGAGAGAGAGAGAGAACAAGAGCTCCGAATTTTTTTTAGTAAAGGAAATTACCTGAATATTCCCAGTTCCCACATCCCACATTTCACTTTGTTTTCCAGTTTCTGAAGAACATGTCTACATTTCCGTATAGACATAAAAAAAAATCAATTCATATGTAGGATAAAAGTAGCCCAGATACAAACACGGCCAGGTCCACTTTACTAGAGAGAAAAGAAAAGCATTATTGTTGCTATTTTTTTATTATTTGGATACCAATATGTAATTAAAATTGAATGTGTAACAGATGTGATACATTACATTAAATATTTATTAGTTATTTACAAAACAAAATTGGACGTGGCCGGGTTTGCTAACCAATGTGTGGACGTGGTCGTCTTTGTAACAAAAGCTGCAGACATGAAACTGTGAAAGTGATTCCTTGAGGTTGTTGTTTTTTTTTAAAAATAATACACTTAATAAAACACATTTTAATTACAAGCTTTCCGTTGTTACATTTTTTAGCACATTTTTTAAATATTTTTCTATAGAAGAATCTTTAACTGACAATTTCCAGACCTTCATTGTACTCATCATTGTTGGTTGCACTTTCACACAGATCCTCTTCTTCGTTTTCTTGTGATTCAGCGTGATTGGCTGAATACTGTGCTGTGATTGGCTATACTGGACCTGGCCGTGTTTGAAACTAAGCGTTTGTGGAGCTGGCCGTTTTTCTGTAAAGAAGTCACGTATTTAAATGAAGGGAAGAACGATCAAGGTCCACTTTTGAAAGTTGTGAGAAAAAAACGCATTTTAAGTGTAAATACTTGAATTAAAAGTTAGTTATTTTTGCTTTGGGCGTCTTTGCTTGAGGTTGAAGACATGCCTGGAGCAAAAAATAACTTTAAAAAGTGTTTACACTTTAAAATGAGTTTTTTTTCTCACAACTTTAAAAAACTGACCTTGATCGTTCTTCCTGTGTACCCTTCAAATGCATTTTTAACATCTCTGACCGTTTTTGTAACGAAAGACATTTAGTATTGAATAGAGGGTGAAACCACCTGACGGAAACAATGTCTAACTCATTTTGTGACAAAAATGGACCTGGCCGTGTTTGTTACAGGGATACAGATATAATGAATGCATGCTCGTTAACTCGTACCAAATGATGGAAGAATTAGGTTTCGAAACGTTGGTTTTGTGGACATTATTCTGTTTCTGCCTTTTAGCACTGAATGCAGGGATTCTGCCAGGATTTTCAGTTTAGGGTGTGTAAATTCAAAATTAGGGGAGTGTAAGTAGAGTCTTGCAGGGTTTCCTATCATTTTTTAACAGTAAATATTTTAAAGTTTGGGTATATGCTTGACAATTTGAAGGGGTGACACCCCGCCAATGGGGAAGTCTGGCAGAATCCCTGACTGAATACCAATTAGACGTATCTACAATTTTATTGTATCGACAGCTGAATAAAGGTTGAATGAAACCAAGATATTTTTCGTTCATGATATAAGACTATTTACGTCTTTACGATTTCTCGTTTTAATTTATATTTTATGGAGATAAGCAGGCATATATTGTAATCACGTCACAAGCTAAAGAATGACATTTCTTGGAGAAAGAATGGGGAAATGGCAAACCAAGGCACTATCCTAGACACTATATTAACACTTTCCAGATAGATCTGAGGGAAAACAGGAGAAAATCTCAGTCAAGATGTCGGTAGCGGGACCCAAACCTATGTAACTTTCCAGTAATTATTCAACCTTCGCGACTTTAAAATAAGTTCTTCGTGTAGCAAGAATTCGTACTTTAACCCGTATACTGAATGCTTTAACCTTCCGTTTGAAACAGTTGTTTTTATATCTTCCTGAATTTTTTTTATGGTCTTTAGACATCTAAGGCTCGGGCCTGGATAGGGGAGGATTCGGGAAGATGTCGGCCAGGGCCTATGTTGAAGGTGCTATCCCGGCACTTGCCTGGTATGACTGAGGAAAAACCTTAGTCAGGATTGTTGGCCGCTGGGACCCACGACCTCCTGAATGCTACGCAAACGCTCTACCACTGAGCTACGGCGACTCGGTGTTGATATCTTCCTGTTTATTATAATACTAGCTGAATCTATCAACGCGTTCGGGAGGGGCCAAATAAACAAAAAATCATATCCTTTCTCATTTTTGTAAATACCAACACTATACAGGGTGGTTCAAAAGACAGTGTTCACTTAAATAACTGTAGAATTAGTAATTATATTGAAATGCAACTTTCGCTAACTCCTAGAACGTGGAATGGTTGATCACCAGAAGTAACCTATCCGTTATTTGTGCAATACAAACAGTAGCGTCATTAAGAGCGAGTGAGCCTCCCAGCAACAAACCAGAATGGCCCCAGTAAAGTTACTGAACTTCGAAACTAAGCTTCGTAAGTAGGCCAATTTCAACCGAATCCGCCTCCCCCGTATTGCGGGCCCATTAGTTACGTCAGTGAGTCTACAAAGCTGCATAAACATAATTTCCCTAAACTGAATGCTGGTCAAGTGATATACTGTTGGAAAGAGCGTAAGACAAATAGGCCTAAAACCTAGCAGATAAACCTTCAGTCCTTTCCTTGGACGTGCGCCCTTAAGAGCCCCAAAGACGTTGAGATCACTTGAGTTAGTTTTTCAATTATCAAAATTAGAATTGTGGGGCCCTGGACTGCCCTGAGTACGGGGGAGGGTACTCCCCCTCTGATAATTGACTAATTTTCATCTTGTAAGTCAGTGAAAGTCCCATTCGGATGAATAACTAATTTTACAGTTAATTGGGTGACCACTGACTTTTGGAACATACTGTATGTGTTGTTGAGGTTACTTAAAGACACTGAGACATAAAATATGCTCAAAGTCTCATGTGATTCGGTTTAACTGTATGGTTATGTATAAACAGTCAAAACAAATTTTATTTAGACCTCATTTATATGGTACCAAATAACAAACAATTGTTTAGTTTACTTCGACGTAAGACTTACGTGAAAACTAAAAGTGCAATTTTTAAGTACTTCGGTTAATTCATGACGAAGTGCTAATTTTTACGAAAATTGTTTCAAATTATTCTTAATAGCATTTCACAGCATCATAATACAAGAGTTATCATAATTCACAATTGCAATTTTTTTTATTTCATCTTTTTATCCTTTTTTTTTTTTTTTTGTTGTTTTATACCGTTCATGAAGTGCATAACAAAATTAATAATTACATAGGAGCATTGCATATTGTGCATTAATAAAAGAGGAAAAAAAAAGGAAGAGAGTGAATATGAAATCAGTGCTAAAAAAAAAAAAATTGTTATATGCATACAACAATAACTCCACCTTATTTGTACACAACAAAATGTTAAAAGATTAACAGGAAAATTTTCTTCTTTCTCATAGCAAGAAGAACAGAATTAACAACAAGACTAAAGGAAAGAGAGAGAGAGAGAGAAGCTTGAGATACTTCCTCTATATCGGTAGAGAGAAAGGGTTCTCAGAAATAGTTTGCTAAACCTTAATGACAGCTATAAAGCATTCGCGAGAAGGAAAAATACAAGAATAATTAGACAGTTTTATCAGCTTGCTGGTCACGTTCTAAGATAAAAGATTACCATTCGGGCGTGGCATGCGCTGCGCCAAGTGCCTTATTGGAGGACGTCATTATAATATGAAGTCACGTGTTTGTATGTATGTATGTGTGTGTGTGTGTGTGTGTTTGAGAGAGAGAGAGAGAGAGAGAGATCATTCCAAAGAAATATAATGGTTTGTATTGTTTTCTGGTGTCTTAAAATTTAATAACTACGTTTGGTTGTATCTGAAACTATGTTAAAAAGGGGACACTTTTTATTTTCCGTTTTTTTTTCTTTTCTGTTCTTTGAAATAACAAATGCAGCAAAAAGGAACACTTTTATTTTGTGGTATTCTTCTCTCTCCTTTTTTTTTTCTTTTTTGGCACAGTCAATTGTTTCTAAAGCTATTTCTTTTTATAGGAATACGAAATGACAAAGAAAATTGGGTCGTACACTGAACAATATGTTATTGTTATTAAAATTAATGAGGTGTATTTGTACTTACTTATATTCTAAAATCGTGAAGAGCTTGAGAGATACTGTCCTTAGGCGAGTACACGTTTCCATCCGAGACGTGGCGCTAGGCAAGGTTTATTTAGTCCGTAAGAATTGATGTCGTAAAAAAGAATTGAAGAAAAAAATATTTGTGATCGGAAATTTGAAAACGATATTCTCTGTGAGATGGAGCATTTACCTATGTTTTTAATTCTTTTTTATATTTATCTACGTTATTCATATGGCTGCAAGAATACACAATTTGTTGTTGTAGACAATTACCATGGAAGACTGAAAAGGAAGGGACTAATCTATCTATGTTCTCGTCAGGTCTGTTCAAAGTAAACCAATGGGAAAGGAAGTAGTTCTAGTCCTAAACTAGTGACACTTTGGCTAAATCTGAAGCAAAAAAGTTGACGAGAACTAGATTCGAACCCTGTACCGATTCCCCAATATTGATACAAAGACCTTCGTCACTTTAGACAATGAATATTACGTATATACAACAAATTCTATGATTCCACCGATTTTCAAGCCCACTAAATAATATTTTGAGTCGGTAAGAAACCCTATCAGATCACCTGATTTTATTAGATGATTCAAGAGTGCGAATGAGTCGAATCTATGAATCGAATAAAAAAAAACTATTTTGGTTAAGTTTTTTTTTACAGAGAGTGAGGACGTCGCTTACACCCAGTGGAGATGGTCAAATGGTATGTTAATGGATTAAGGATATGCAACGACGGCGTGAAATTTCTTAATAAAAAAAAATAAACAAATAAACTTGATTAACTATTTATTGTACGAAAGTTTGATAAACAGTCAGTCACCTGAGTTTCAGCGGACAAGTGTCTTTGTATTCCGTAAATCTATTTCCGCCCCTGGATCTGATTTAAGATAAGGATGTAAAAGTATAGTGGCTGTGGACTTAGCAAATACCTTCCCAGCTTTTGTCCGGGACAAGTCAAGGATAATTATGAGAAAAAATCAGATTGACATAAACAATAGTTAAACCCGAAATTCTTCCAGCCTTGTACAGAAAGGCTATAAATAAATAAATAGATGGATGAATGTGTGGATGGATGGATGGATAGACAGATAGATAAAACAATAAGTGGGTGGCGCGACAGTCCTTAAAGGTACCTAGTCTGTCGGACTATTCTATTAACTAGAAGGTTACGTGGTCAGCGCAACGCCTCTTTGTAGCTGTGTCATGACCACAGTCCGCTACTTCTTTTATTCAACTAAACTCCGCAACTGTCCTCATGAGACTACAGTGATTCTGCCAGTCCCTCCCCTGTTAGAAGTATCATCCCCCCAAAAAATTATCGAGCGCAACCCCAATTTTATTTTTTACGGTAAAAAATTAATAGAAACCGGCAAAACTTCACTTACACCGTCCCAACTTTGACTTTACATCGCCCAAACTGAAAATCCCGGCTAAATCCCTGCGAGACCACGTCAACACCGAAATTTTGAACTCGAGACTGCTCTCTCTACCGACTAGGCCACGCAGACTGCTTTATTTTCAACAAGCTGCGACCCTCAAACCAATTTGAATTTGTCCTCTTTGAAATAGGCCGCAAAGCGGAAATGTCACCGTTTCCTGTAACAAAACAGTAATAACAAAAAGAAAGTTTTATCAAACCAAGAATTGGAAAGAAAATAGAAAGAAAAACATGGTTGACAAACGAAAGATACTTTCGTTCATTTTGAAAGGAACATTCATTCACAAATGTAGTAGAAAGAGACGAAAAGGAACATAAGTTTCTTCCTCCCACCCCATTCTCCACTCATTTCCGTTTCTCTACCATTCTACCTTCCCCTCCAGTGTGTACGATTATGACGTGAACCCTAGTACATAGACAAATGTGGACACATACTACGGACAACCCAATCACCCCACGGAAAAAAAAATGTTATTGAAAGGTCTACAGCATCTTTCTTCAAGATTTTTGTTACTACTACTCCTCTCCCCCAAGACATAGGAGGGTAGTTCATACAAAGCCAGCTGCTTCAAAGTTGGCGGACTTTCCAAACCATCGACCAATTCAAGGAAATAAACCCTATTTTGATCAATATTAACATAATCACCTAGCGGCCATGGCTCGGTGGTAGATCATTGGCTTGGGACTTGAGAGATTCTGGGATTGATCTCAGTGGCCCAGGTTTTTCAGCAGTCGTACTAGGCAAATGCTGGGATGGTACCTACAATGTAGCCTCTGGCCGTCTACTTTCCAACATACTCTCCCCCACCCTATCCCGGCCTGAGCCTCAACCTTACTTAAAAGTTGAAAATGAATATTCTTCCGTAAAAAATATGAACAGCAATTTTCCATAAAAAAAATGACCGCCATTTTGGAATTAAGCATTTTTGTGTATAATTGCTATAAATTTGGAAACTCCTATAATCCTGCCGACCGGGTGGCCGGGGTCTACGGTAATATGTCAACGGCTCGAAGATCCCGGGTTCGAGTCCCGGATGGGGCATGGATGTGGATATTAAATAGGTGTAAAGAGCCGAATCGTGACGGGCCGAAGTCCAAAGTTACTAGACTGGCCCATATAAAATCAAGTTTTCCTATAATCCTTTTCTGAATAAAATAATTCGTTTTTATATTCCGTCTGACAAATCCTTTCATTTGATACCCTATATGATCTACTTTACAAACCTTCATTTTTTTAGCTCTCACCCGTTTTTGACCCCAAATTTGTGGGGTGGGGGTATCACATAATCACCACATGTTTGAGCTAACACAAGTAATATAGCAGTGCCGATTTTGAAGTATGAGTGAGCTGTTTAAAGACATTTCTTTCTACTTAAGACTTGATTTAAAAAAAAAACAAAAAACTCAAGAACGGCATTTTACCAGTTTTCGACCAAAAATGGCCGCCATTTTGGTTTCTAAATTGTACTTTCCCTATAAATTTGAAATCATTTTCTGAATTCATATTCATTGAAAAAAATTCTTGTATCTGATACCCCACATGACCTACTTTACAAATCTTCATTCAGTCTCTCCACGAGCCACCGTAGCTCAGTAGTAGAGCGTTGGTGTAGTATTCGGGAGGTCGTGGGTTTGATCTCAGTGACTGAGATTTTTCCAGGGTTTTCCTCAGTCATACTAGGCATATAACGGGATGCCACTTTCAACTCCTGGTCGCCACTTTTGCGAATATTTTCCCCTCCCCTAACCCGGCCTGAGCCTTAGATGCCTAAATCCCATAAAGAAATTTCAATTCAGTCTCCCTTTTTTGAGTCTCTTTTTATTTTATTTTTGAATTTTGGGGGTGGCAATGGTATAATTACCATTTCTTTTTGAGATAACAAGTAACATAGTGTAACGATTTTAAAGTTAACGACTTTTAATAATTTTTCCCTCAAGTCAAGTTTTAAAGAAAAAGCAGCAAAAATGAGAAGCATTTTAACAATTTTCGACCAAAAATGGCTGACATTTTGGTGTAAAGCCAATATGTTGGGAAGGAACATCGCTATGAACATTATTTAAATTATAAGGAATGAGAAAAATATGGCCCCGAAGGATGAAGGGGTGCACGTGGGGGAATAGAAAATAATTGTCAAATATACGCCTTTGACCACTTTTCGACCAAACATGGCCATCGTTGTGGCCTAAGGCCAGTTTTGTTTGTTGGAACATCGCTAAAAAAAAATATTTATACCATAAAGAATAAGAAACAAATGGTCCCGAAGAAAATATTGGGTAAACGTGAGGTCTCTCTGGCTTCCTTGTTCTGTTTCGGAAATCCTTTCAGCACTGCAGTGTTTGCTTTGTCGCTCGCCCTTTGTAGGCAAACCTACCTATCCCTTCAAGAAACAAGAATTATTTTTGTTCTTTATCCCACAAAGAAATAAGCCTCCAAACGAAGGATGAAAATGGTCCCAGTATGTCGTCCTCTCGCCGAGGTATCCTGAACGGAGTGGTTCGGTTCGGAGTCCACTTTACCAAAAGCTGTAGATTCCGTCCTTAGAAGTTCACCATCTTGTTTAAGATGTTATTCACAATTCAATAAATCCCGTAATGTCGTTTAACAGCAGTATTGAATTTATGAATACAGAAGGATGAGTACTGTACAATCGGTCTACGGCCAGAAAAAAAAAAAAACATTACGACACTGGGTATAAGGGTATAGTTGGCGACATTTGTTAAAACAAATTTCTCATTTTTCTTCGAATTGAGCGCGTAAATTCACATGAATTGTCATGATAATAAAATATCGTTATGAAAGAAACGGTAAGATGACTATTTTTCAATTTGCTTACTACGGAGTGCAATGCAAATTTTATTTTATCTCTCCCACTAAATCTCAGAGCTATTAATCGTGAATCCATATTTGTTGGTGGGAAAAATCCATAGCTGTGAATCCATTGTTGCTGTTATTATCTTAATATATTTGCTGAGGGAAATATGAGCATTATGTCAGAAGCTATGACGGGCAAAAATTATCCCACCTTGGAGAGCTAACCAACCTGAAGAACCTTATTTTAAAGCCATAACCCTTTCAGTTTATTAAATTTAGATAAGCGTTGTTCTTTAATAACTTTTAAGGGGACTTGTTATTCTAGAGTATGAAATAGTTACGCGTAGAGATTTGAGCAGGAGGTAGAAACAGTATCTTCAACATCACAAATATATATACCATCGCAAAAGCGTTCTTCCCTGATGCATAGAGTCCTGTTTTGTCCCAGACAGTTGAAGAATCAGGACATTCTTTCTACTAGCCCCATCTTCCGTCTCTGCAAAGAAAAGTAAAAATATACATCAGATGTCAAGCCAGAATCCAAAAATACCATATGAATAATTCAAGCAATCTAAAAATATTTATTGTATTCTTAGCTTAGGGCATGTGAGTCTTGGTGTTTTATTTTATTTTTGAATAGTTGACACGTGTTTCCAATAACAAAGCTAGGTAAGTACAAAGGAAAACACACTTCAAAAGATGTTAAAAGGCGAGCACAGACTACCACTCTTTTTTTTTATTACTATTTGTAATCTTTTCTTTCTCGTGTATTTGTAGTTACTTCCGTTTCAGAGAAAATTATAGGTCTCGCTGTTGCTATGTCGAAGATTAGCCTGTTTGGCATCACCAGTACGTGACATGTGACGACAGACTTTGTGCAAGCTATTGACTAACTTTTGCGTCTGCAGCTTTTCTTTTTCATACATTTTTTTTTCTTTTTCAGAAAGTAAAGTTAAATGTTACCCCTCGTCATTATCATGATCAACATCTGCAGCTTCCCATCCTGAGATACGTGTGTCCTGCTTCATTTGACTACTTTTTGAGGGGGGTAATTTCGGTACTCTACTGAAGTGTATCTGTTTTAATTTATTTTTAAAATTTTGTTTAAATTTATCCTCAAGTGCACGGGATTAGAAATAAACAGAAAGTTCTAGATTCCCGGTTAGGTAATTTATGCGATTTACTACCAGTGATTTTGCCAGACTTCCCCTTGTGGGGGTGTCATCTCCCAAAATTCTCGAGCGCAACATCCAACGTTATCTTTGTTACGTTTTATCGATAGAAATCAAGCAAAACTTCATTTACACCTTCCCAATTTTGACTTTACATCCCCCAACTGAAAATCCTGGCGGAATCTCTGCTTAATACATTCTACTTGAAAAACATTAGACAACTATCCCTCCCATTTTTATTGTAGGCATAGAAACCAGAGCTGAAACCAGGTCATTTTAGGTGACTTGAACTGAAACTTGACCCGAATGACTCGGAATCCGGTCTTGATGCAAAAACTAGACTGACTGTGACTCGGCGACCTTTATTGATCGAATCTTGACCGAACTGATCCGGTGGCCCAATCTTGACACGGTGACCTGGCAGGGATTCCGCCAGGATTTTCAGTGTGGGGGGTGTAAAGTCAAAATTGGGAGGGTGTAAGTGGAGTTTTGCACGGTTTCTAGCTATTTTTTACCTTAAAATTTTTGGAAGGCTCTCAAGGATTTGAGGGGGTGACACCTCCCACAGGAGGAGGGTCTGACGGAATCACTGTCACCTGGTCTTTTTTCTCAGGTTTGGAATCAATTAATATTCCAATGATTTGTGAAATACGTTGAGAAGTGAGTTTATGTGCGGAAGCTTCATTTTTGAGAGTTTTAAAAGATTTTAATACCTTCTTCCTATTCAATACTGCAAACACAAAATGTCTTCAGAATAGTCGTTCAGGGGGAGGGGGTGTTATTTACCCACCTCCGGCGCTATTTTTGTTCTTTCCGAGGATATAAGACTATGTGCATTGGTCTTAGGAAATTTTCGGTTTCATATTTTTCGTGCTCCGGTCCCGATCATCTTTGAAAGAAACACAATTCAAACGCAATAGTATACTGCAGAATTAGGAAATAATTAAACCTTTTCTTTATCCTCCGGGCCATCCGATCGAAATCGGGTCACCGAGTCAGACCGGGTCCCAAGCATAGACCCAGTGAACCGGTCCAAAAAATTGACCCGTTTCAGCTCTGGCAGGAACTTCACTGGTTATTCCCTTCCGTACTATCATAATCTTGAAAATTTACTCTTGCGTTTATAATTTTAAAAGAACAGCATAAAAGAAAATAAGTTTTACAGAATAACACAAGATGACACATTAAAAGTTCTGGGAATATTATCTGTATCTTCTGTCTCAGATAACATTTCACAGCAAGTTTTGCAACGAATTTACTTCCTGCTTTTCTCGTTCGTTAAAATTCTTAAGAATTTTGTGAGCAGTTTGTGTGTATTTGCATAAACAGAAAAATGAAAATAAGATTTGTGCAAGTATTTTATTGATTACTTGTTTAATTTGAATCACGCACTCTACAAGAATAAATATCAATATGATTTCTACTCATTTGTTGATGATGGTTTGTTTGTTACCTTGATTTATTTTTATAACAATGATATCTAAAGCCGTTTATAAATATTGAGAATTTCGAAACTTTGTTCACGTAAATCTCGGTCTTCTTGATTACTTTTCAGAGAATCGTATTGAAGTATTCACTAGAATTTTCTGAAATTTAGAATTCCTGGAACAAAGTTAAAAAATAAATGGAATGCGTGGTTCTAAGTTACTTTCTTCAGTAAAATCAAACGGTGTTAGCGTTCTTATAATTTTTAACCTGAATTTTTCGTTGCAAACAGCGAAAGTTCATATTAATAACTACAGCCTAAAACAAAGTTAAAAGTGCAAAATTAGCAAGTACGGAAATTGGCTAAATTACCTCCGAAGAACTTCCCGCTTTCGACAGAGCACTAATAATTATTATGATCATTAATATTAATTAATAGAACTGCGCATAAAATTGAAGGGAGTATTTTCGTTTAGAAAATGGCTGCTCTGGTGAACTGCTTTGAGAAACTCTAAGTTATGACCCCAGGGGATATTCTGGGGTGAACGAGATAAAAAAATCCCCTCTTCCGGGAGATTTAGTTACTCCATAGGTTTCAGAGTGGGCATAATGTTTCCCCAATAAGCAGAAATACCACCTCGCGTTAAATATTTCTGAATTGAACACTGACTGAAATATTGCCTATTTTATATCTAGACATCGACCTGTTTAGGAGTAATGAGCAAGAGTCAAGTGATGTATATTAGAGGAATTAAATTACATATATTCATAAAGTTTCACACATAGAATCAGTGATATTTCAGAACACGAGTGAACTTTTCATTCGACCATATTTCCTTAATAAATCACACCCTTTCTTATAGGTAAGCGTGCAGAAAAGAGAGAATCCAGAAAACTACTCGTCTTCAGTTAAAGGCTTATTACTGTTGGTATAAACGCCACTCATTTTATCAGCTGAAGTGATCTATTAAAATAAAAGGAAGAAAAGGGCGTCCTTCTGTTCAGATTCTTCGGTACAATGATGTCCAAGGCACGAAATCACCACAAAATGGAGGAAGGAGAAGTGATTCTCTCTCTCTCTCTGTCTATTTCAAAGGCCAAAGAGAGGCTGATATGGATCACAATGCAGTAGCTTAATGGTTTGTTCGTTTCTCACGAGATCCTGTTTAAATTTGTTCCTAAATCGGACTGAAAACTATGGAAGCATGGCTGATTTATACACGCAGTGCTATTTGTTCCACCCCACACACCCCCTTTCTTCTGTAGTTTTCCGCCTCTCTTGTTTTGAAGAGGCATCTTTTGGCATTCTTAAGCATTTTCTTGTTCGTTTTCTATTGCTTTTGATCATTTATTCTTTGATATTTCTACAAACTTTTTTTTCGTAATCTTTGACATTATTACGGAAATGTAAGGATTAATGCAATTTCAATATTTTTGAGAATTAAAAGTTCGATTTTCTGTAAGATTTTCCGGTTTTCTGTTGAACTTACGTTCTTGTTCAAGTTTTATTCCTAAAAACAAACTATGGTTATTGTTCAAGTTTCTCTAAAACTTTGATATTACTCAGGTTTTGGGTAATAAAACTTAGGCTATTGTTCAAGTTTTATTTTGAACTGGGTTATTGTTAAAGTTTTGTTCAAAAAAACTTAGCTCTTGGTTTAAATTTTTGTTAAAAAGTCTTGGCTATTGTTCAAGTTTTCTTACGAGAGAAACTTAATGTTTTAATTGGGGACATTGCTAATATGTATTTCTATTAAAATAACCTATAGACTTTTCTGAGATTTTATAACGTATTTAGAAATAACACAGAGAAGGGGGTTTCGAAGTTTAAAAATATAATAGTCATTTTACGGGTTTAGGTCCACATACAATAGACTTCAATTCTCGAAACAAGCAGGATTCCTTAACCTCAGTAAATACCAAACACTTTGTGCTGCATCTATTTTTATTTTATGTGAGGAGATCTAGCTGTTCATCTAGCTGTGTGACCAGTCCATCTCCATTTTCGTCTTCTTTTAAGCCTTGATTACATCTGGTTTGCGAACGAATCCATTCATTTGTCTTCCTGTCCCTCCTACTTGTTCCTAGCATGCACATCTCAATTGTTCTTTGTGTAACTCTTAATTTTTGAGTCGTTTGCGCATTCAATGTCCACATTTTACAGTCGTACATCATCACAGGTAAGATATATTGATTATAGACTTTACGTTTGAAACAAATTGGTACTTCGCTTTAGAAAATAATGTTTAGTCTTCCAAACGTGCTCCATGCCATGTCCTAATCCCACCTATAAATAGCAAGTAAGCCCTGATATGGTTTGAAATTTTAAATTCCTCTCTTACTGATTACATAACACACTGGGTACCGAAAATTTAGTGTTATACACTATATTAGGGCAACCTTGTTTTCTATAGGTGGACTTAGGGCAGACTAACTCCTAGTTAACTATTTCTTTTTACTTTTTAGTGCATGCGATTAAAAAAAAGGTAAGTGCACTTGAAAGATATTTTTTTTAAAAAAAATTACTTTTTCTTATTTAAATATTGCGTGTGTGTGCTTGGAATGTAGAGAATGATTGGAACCAAGAAAGTTTGGTGGATTGTATATCATTCAGGCGGTTTCGTCGCAATAATAAGAATTGGTCAAAATTGGGCTACTGTGCCATCTTGGATTTCAAAATTCAATTTCTCTATCTGTTTAATCGAACTGAACATTTTTTAGAAATATCCAGATTTCGTAAAATTAAAGTCGCGTTGTATATTTGTGTCCGGTATTTCCGTATGATGCAGCATAAACATATTTATACCGCGCGGTTGATTATTAAATATCCCTACCCTCTTCCCAGAAATTTGTGTACAAAAAATATCAATAATCTGCTCCTCCAGAGGATTATAGAACACAAAAGAACATTCTGAGGTCCGTATTATACTGACTATCCACCATACTGTATAAACACGTGCTGAATTAAAAAAAAAAATTTTCTTTCGTAGAAATTTGAAGTTAAAAATTAAGCAATATTTCAGTCTTACCACAAAGAACAACTAATTTATGAACCTATAAATATCATAGTTGTTTATTAATTTTTCTGGATAGAGTGATAGGCAAGGCTCAGCAGTATGGAATAGTTAAAATTCGTTACGTATTTAATAAATAATAACATTCACACAAAACAATGAGACTTTGAAAGGTTGAGAATCCTCCAATATGCGTCTAAAAGATCTATGTTGTTGCCTCATTCCTAATATATATATATATATATATATATATATATATATATATGGTAAACTTTTCTGTCACTTTCTTGTCAAAATCGACTTCAGTACATACGTTTGTACAATTGAGCATGTTTCCCCGAAGGTATAAATAAATATTTTATTGTTTGCTTTGTAGAACTGGCAGTTGATAACACAATAATGCCCCCCTCCCCCCCCCAAAAAAAAAGTGAAAGAATGTGCTCAAATTATAAAATCTATGAACCGAGCTAAAGTTTTCCGAAAAACAAAATAGTGTAGTTTACCTTCGAGGTACAGATAAAACTTACCATAAGACCACTGTAGATGTAGGTAGGTATAACTGTGCAAAATATTACCGTTTTTTTTTTTTTAATTTTACAATGCAGAAATCATATTTTGACACATAACTCCTAGTAGAACACACGTTGATTAAACGCTGATAAAACGGTTTAATTTCGCCTTTTCAACGGTTGTATAGAACCAAAAAAAAAGTTTATTTAACGTTGATTCAACGCTTTTTGGGTGTATACAACCGTTGAAAAAGGCTGAACATTAAACGGTTTTATCTACGTTTAATCAACTTGTGTGCTATTGGGAGCTTATTTTGTTTTTCCAAATGTTAATTCTATTCGGGGATTTAGGAGAGAGACCCCTGGGTGGGGGGATTACTTAAAAAACTATCGTTTTGAAAATCATTCTGAAATGACTAGGGGTAATGCCCCTCCATGTTCCCCCTTATAAATCCGCCCATGGCTTAATTCATAAACTTGACACGTTTTTTTTTTTGTCTTGTAGTAGTTTCATTATTTGTAAATATTGCAAGTTCGGAATCAGTCTTCTAATCCCCCCCCCTTTAGTTTACTAGAACGTTTGAAGACTACAGGGGGGGGAACGCGCTTATCCATTTTCTTCATTTTACAAGAAAGCGTTTTAAATGTCCATAATCAGTATTATGTAGGCTATATGTCTACATCAAATAAAGATTTACTTGTCATAAACGAACTATGCATATTCTCTTCTTGAATGATAATTTGTTTAAAAGACTCTCAAAGCTCAAACAGATGGCTCTATTATCTAAATTTAGCCAAAACTGGAAAAAGCACGTTCTTTTCATCTGGCCTTCATTTTTAGAGCTAAACTTAAGTATCGTGCATGTCCAAGCCGATGTATAAAATTAAAAGAACTCCCCTTGGGAGTCCGTGCAATTTGCGACCCTACGGAATATCGTGCGAAATTAATCGTGGGACCCGTTTTGAACAGTTAAGTTCATTAATAACATTACATCTTTTGATCCAAACTGTGTATTTAGCAAGATCGCTCAGTCCCTTGGAAGTCTGAGGTGCCACAAAGTTAACCTAAGGTGACACAGATTTCATTCCAGGAAACAGCCTTTAAAAACTCGCTGAAACCAAGCAATAGTTTCTCGGATTTCCAAGTCCAATACACACACATGTACCGAGCCCATGTGGTATGTGCGATGGCCGCTGCAATGACGCCATCTGACAAGCGATTAGTGAAGTAGACGGTACGTGACATAGTTAAGTCACGCAGGGCACTTAATTGTGCAGCAATGTGTAGAATTGAACTGTATTTATGACTTTTAGGCATCCAAGGCTCAGGCCGGGATAAGGGCATTTGCCACGGCATTTGTCTGGTGTGACTGAGTCAGGATGGTCGGCCTCTGGGATCGAACCCACGACCTCCCGAATGATACGCCAACGCTCTGCCACTGAGCTACGGCGGCTCAGTAGCAGTGTGTAGGAGAACAGTCTACTTGACGTTTCGCAAGTGTGGCTTGTATTTGATCATGCCAGTGTCAGAGGACCACATGCGGCATGTCATGCTGTATGAATTTTACCAGGGACAAACAGCCAGCGCAGCGGCACGAAACATCAATGCCGTGTATGGTCAGGGTGCTGTGGATGTGTGAAAGTACCAGAGGTGGTTCCAAAGGTTTCGGTCTGGGGACACCAGCCTCACCGATAAGGCACGAGAAGGGACGCCACCTTTCCGGGAAAACACTGCAAAGTGAGGATGACGTGAGACGAACAGTGACCCATTTCTTTGCCTCCAAAACCGGTAACTTCTTTCAGTGGGGTATTCAACAACTGGTTGCCAGGTGGCAGAGTGTTGTGGAGTCCAATGGAGATTATTTTCCTGACTAACGGTAGTGTTCCAGATAAGTTATCGTTCTTTTGCTCACGGTGCAAAAATACGACATTACTTATGGGATAAGCTGATAGAACGAACAATAAACGCAGACAATACTAAATAAGGAAGCAAAATCACGGACGGAATGATAAACAGGAGAATCTAACCTGACTTTAGCTGACCCGCCTTCTCCCGTTGCCGCTTTCTCGTCATTAATTCGTATATGTGTGTGACATTCACATGGTTTCATATTACATTCTGTATTAAGTTGGTTTACCACATCTATGTGTATGTGAAATTTAAAAAATTATGAATTCTGTTGTTTTCCGAAATGAACTGGGTGTTGCAGTGGCGCAGGCGGTAGAATGTCTGGCTGCGGATCGGTCTTAAATCCCGGTTAGAACGCTGGGGACTTTTCTCGCAGTGTTGCCTTGCCTGGCGCTCTGAGGTGCACTCAGCCTCCATCAAATTAAGTACTTGAGTGTCCTTGGCATTCATGAGCACCTTGGAAGGTAAAAACTGACCACCCAACCTCACTTCTTACCGTGGGTCGAAATGTGTCACTACCTCCACATCCCCCTTGTGACATTCACGATACGTGGATATGGCACAGAGAATTTCTTTACTCAAAACGAATTTCCTTGCTTCTCAAATTGTGGTAGCTTGCTCCTAAAATGAAACTGGTAATCTAACGTAATTTGACCTAACCACCAATATCCAACAAGCATCTTACATGTATTAAAAGATAAGAAAGTATCAATATAGTTACCAGTGTTAACAGGTTCAACATTGACATTTCGATATAAATCAGTTTTCAGGGTCGCAAAACGTACAGTCACCTATATTTCGGATCGCAAAACTCACGCCCCTCCCCCCCTTGGTTGCCAGGTTCGCACGTTCGCTTTCTATGCGCATGATCACTTATTCAAGTCATGTGGGATTCCATAAATGGATTGGTTTAAATTATAAATGATGCCTAACAGTAGGAGTAGGCTATGTCGTTTGAATCGATTTGTGTCCATAGACTGGATATTAGAAGTTAAAAGGTAAGGAATCGGGGTTACAGTGTAGCCAACCCAGTAGAAGGTTGGAAAGCTGAAAATGTCGATTTTTGTACATTGCACCTCTAATATTATCCAAAGTTTGCAACATTGAATTCTGTGTTTCACATATGATGTTTACCATTATTAGGGAATACGAAATATTCAGAGAAAATTACGTGTACGAGGATGGCAACATTGCAAACCCAATTACATCATATTTTAACTTCTAATATCTATCGCAGCTTCAAGCTTCTAAATCTTCAAACAACATTGTTTTACTTACATGCACTGTTTAGGATTGATGGAGAGATATCCATTTTATGTATCATTCCAAGAAATTGATAGTTAGTTCGATTTTCTCCTGTATCGATTTTCGACCAAAGTTCTGTTACAGTCTAAGAAGATTGAGGAAATTGAAAAAAAAATCTCCCATTCCTCGCACAAAAGGTTGGCGGATCCGACAGACCCATCTTCATGGTACTGATCGGTTAAGAACATATTATTGCCGACAGAACAAAGACAGAAGCGACATTCTGGCCTAAAGAGTGTACTGATATGGCCTCGTATGTTAGCATTATTATCTCAGAATTTTTTTATAGTCTTATAATATGGATTCACTACATATATCGATGAAAAGAAAGGATTATTTCTGAATTCCAAAACGATTTATGTTCACTACTGTAACACATTTCCAAAAATATTTTTATTTGCAAATATGTATAAAAGTCATTACAGTCAGAGTCGACGATGATTATCATTAAGATATAAGTATTGACGAAAATTCAATCCTGGGGAGGATTATAATGGAACGAGATAGGAAAAGTCAATTCTGAGGAGGAGTCTTATTTTCTATTAGTTCAAAGTGGGAGAGTTGACGGAATGTCAATTCTGGCGAGGATTGTACTGGAACAACACAGGAAATTTGACGCCAAGTCAGTCTTGGGTTAGGAATCTTCTATTTTGCAATAGTTCAAAATAGGAGACGGTGAAAAGTCAGTTCTGTGGAGCGCTAAACTGCAAGAATATAGCAGATTCGACAAAAAGTCAATCCTGGAAGGGAGGATTATACTGGAACAAGATAGGAGACTTGTATCGATTTTTTTTTTTTTTAATAATAGACACAACGTTCCTTTCTTGTATCGGGTATCATGATTCTCTCATCTCTTGCAACACATAACATGTCTGTGTCGCCATCTCTTGATAAAAATTTTATCTAGATTTTTATACATTGGTTTTCACCTTCCCTCTATTCGCATTTTGTCAATCGTATGGAAGGTTAAACTGCAACACGACTTAACAAAAAGTCAATCCTGGGGATAAATCAACCTTAACTTCGAGCGAAATGAAATAAAAATAATTAAGTAACTTCAATATATCGAGGAGAAAAATAATTGAAAGCGGACTCTTAGAAGCGGCCGCTAGCAGAAAGACAGTCAGTTCAGAATTTAGTCAGATTACACGAACAGGGTTCGAAACCTATCACTCTGCCCTTCGTGAATCATAGCCAGCGGCCTAAGCAGTTTCTTTAATATTTTTTGAAAGATAAAAAGTATAAAAATCTTTACATTAAACCCATCTTTCCCTCATTACACGTAATAGTTGTAATTTAGTACAGCTAACTACAAAATAATAGTCGAACGTATCAAGAGTTCTATACATCCATACTTACTTCACATTTGACCATGCTGTTCTCCTGAAGTCTTTAATGGCTTCCCCAAAAGAAATTGGCCACTTATATAATGTTCCATTCCAAGTTGTTCGTACATGTGGGTGTGATAGGGATCAGCTCAATTTAGGCAGGGTACGGAGGGGAAGGGTACTGAATATGAGGGAGGAGCTGTTCAAACACCATCATACACAAAGGACGGAAATTATTTGTGGATAAAACTTAGTGAAAAAGAGAAGAAAAGTGGTGAAATATAACCTAACGCCATCTAGGAGCAAACATACGAGTCTTCGTTTGCAACGCGTACCGAGCTAATCACCTTCCAAATAGACCCCACTTCGAAGCCCAATAATTGCGAGTGCAATTTACTACGAAGGATAACAACAATTGATTCACTTTTAACAACTTTGATTGACCCCTAATTTGTAAAATTAATGCAGACCAAGTTATACTCTGTCCCCCAGCCCATCGTAAAGAAATAGCTTTACTTTAACAAGTGTAATTTTACTCTAACAAGCGTGGCGTTACTGCCATCTTTCGTCTAGAGGTGAAATGTGTAGTTTATCACGGATTTTCTCTCTCTCTCTCTCTCTCTCCACACATGTAACATCAGATAACGTCTCTGGAAGATGTCAGCTCCCTATGTACAATAGGCACGCGTTACGAAGAAACGCCTTTTCATTGTAGTTTTAAGCAATATATATGAACACCTTGCTTATTATATACATTTTTTGGTAATTACTTATATTAAACAAAGAAGTGACTTGTAGTGATTTGGAGGTCAGTAATAGTGCACAAAACACAAATAGAGGAAGGGTGAAAGACAATGTATTCAAATCTAGATAACATTTTAACAAGAGATGGCGACACAGACATATGTTACGTGTTACAAAAGATGAGAGAATCATGGTACGCGATACAAGAAAAGAACTTTGCGTCTATTATTAAAAAAACTGTGTTCACTGGACAATGATACCTGTAGAAAGTGACTGTAAAGACGTAGTAAAATCCGAAAAATAAAAGATGAAAACGTCCAGTGACAAATTGAGGTAAATAGAATAATAATCACTTTCCGACAGGTTTATTTGTGGATCAAGAATTTTACCTATAAACACCAAAAATATGACGTAAGAGTACGTGAGATTTATTGTTGTATCTTATGGTTTGTTGAGAACTTTCATACCAATAACCAAACGCTTTCTGCTAAAAAAAAACCTGTAAACTAGCCGTTATTCAATTCACATAGTTGCATTTAAAGATTTACTTACGACACAAGTAAATTAATGTTTGTATCTCTCTTTTGAACGACTGAACCAATACCAACCAGTTTTATTTTGATGATATGGGGAATTGTCCTAAAACGTTTTGGAAAATTAAAGTGTTTTAGTTATGATATTAAGAGCAGGAATGTTTCGTACTCTTTCATATGAATCGTCATAACAAAGTAAATGTTTGGAATAAATTACTTACGCATGGTGTAGGCTGATCTTTTCAACCATAAGTTGTCCAGGAAAAATACCACAAAAACCTTCGAAAAGACCAACACTGTATGCTCGATTTCGAAATTGTTTGCTTGGTCTCCAATTGGCATATCTTTTGTGGGGTGTCTTCCTGTTCTGCCTAAAGGCCCTCCAGCACTTTGTAGAAAATATTTTCAATGTTCTTATCTTTAGGCAGAACTGGAATTCCCGTTCTGCCTAATCTTTCGAGACAGGGAATTTGATGCAGGGAGGGATTTTTTTTAGGGAAATGCAGCTCCGAACTGCACGCCTCCTAGCGTGATTTTATTCAGATCGGAACCCATATATTTCTTTTAATGGCTGTAATAAGGTGTTCAGTAATTCTAACAGATTCTGTAAGAAGCATAACTATTTCTTCAACTTTATTTTGGATGTTTTTTTACTTGTTCTTTCCGGAAAAAAATGACTAGGATACAGTTCTGTTATCAGCAGTATTGTTCACATGCACTTTTGTAAAGATGAATGTGATTTCTTAAATAATGTAGAGAAATGGAAAATTGATTACTCAGTTGGAAGAAAGCCGTTTGGCATTGCAACTGAAACGAACACAAAACAAACTTACTTCGGTCTAATATCAAGTCATTTCACAACAAAATTTCGTTCGCATTTCCAGTAGTTTATTTCCAGCATGCTAATAATAATAATAATAATAATGTTTTTAGTCGTTGACTCGTTAGACAACTATTCACAATTTTAATAGACTTCGTCATAAGAAGAATACAATAAAATATAGAATTATACAATAAGAGTCAAGGTTATACAATATGTACGTAATTTCATAATTGTCCTTTATATAAGTTTCAAATTCACCTACGCTATAGAGGAAACTATTTTTAAGCATATTTTTAATATATCTGTCAAATCTTTTCTGATTCATATCTCGAATAAATTACGGTAACAAATTAAAATATTTCATTCCAGAGTTCCTATAACTATGTTGCGTCTTACATACGGGGTATCTATATTATCTTTTTGTCTTGTATTATAGTCATGGATATCGGTACGTCTTGTAATTTGAGCATAGTTTTCTTTAACATACATTAAACTCTGAGATACAAATATCGATGCTACGGTCATTATTTTAGATTCACTATATAATTGTTTACAATATACCCTATCAGACGCACAATTTATACAACCTAACCGCTTTCTTTTGCCATTTAAATACATTTAAAGCCCCTGTAGAATTTCCCGAAAATAAGTTACCATATAGTAGATGGGGATGAAAAAAGCATAATACGCAGAGATCAATAGGTCTTCTCCTATAGATGTCTTTAACTTTCTGAGCAGATATAAAACTAGCAAGTTTTTTACCCATTTCGTCAGTATGTCTATTCCAATTTAGTTCTGCATCCATATGTATACCCAAAAGCTTGACAGATTCAATATTACTATCATTAGCATTTTCATGGTTTAAATTGAAATAGAGTGCAACAGTTTTTGCAGCATTCAAGGTTAGTTCATTATGCAAAAACCAACTTGAGGACGCTATTATCATTTCTTTATATTTTTCTTGTAGTGATTTTGTGTTTTCTGCATTTGTAATAAAGGTGATATCATCAACATACAAAACAGATTTATATGGTAAACAACTAGGCAAATCATTAACTAAGGCTCGCAGTAATTAAAAAGTGCCACAGTTTACATCCTCAAGACATATTTAGTCTTATGTTAAATAAACAATGCAAGAGTATGCATAAGGCGGCCCTTAAAAAAGAGCCTTTGTCTTATCACATGTCCTTTCTCGGCATCACCTTATCAGGTGATCTGTCTTCTATACATGACTCTATATTACATGCAATAGTATCATATATAGACCTACTTATATTGTCACACTTAAATTGTCAATGTGAGTAACAGCAATACAAAATATCACATAGCGTTAATGTAATCAATAAAATTTAACACAAGACCTCAACAAAATGTAAACAGTACGCAACCGCATCCACGCAAACCACCAATAGACGTGATTCCAGCCTGCTTCTCAGTGATTTGATCTTTAGTT
>JAGDQP010013951.1:32430-46431 GCA_022664845.1 Lepisma saccharinum
CAATAGACGTGATTCCAGCCTGCTTCTCAGTGATTTGATCTTTAGTTGAACTCGCCTATATTTAAGCTTTGTTCCCTTTGGCTTCTTTCCTACCTGCACCATTAACATAGAAGCTTCATTTGTAATCTGTTTCTGTTGTAGAAGCTGCACGAATGTAAAATTATTCGGATGTTCTTTTGTTAGCTTTCTGTTCGAGTGTTAATGAAACGTTAAGTAACGTTTATATTGGTTGATTGTTCTTCCTTCAACATTGTCGTACCGAGTCCCGCAGCAAGGTAGTCTGTCGACTCAAGGATCGTGAGTTCGAATCCCCCTTCGGGCACGGATGTTTGTGAGTGTGTTTTAACTTAGATGTAAGAGAGAACAAGGTATACAATGGTAACAACAAGTATAACAAGTTGAACAAGTAATAACAGCTCTCTTACAAAAGTAGCTCAGTGGTAGAGCGTTGGTGTAGCATTTAGTTCTTTGTATCATTGTTTCATTGTATTATTCAAGCTAGTACTCCAACATTTCGCCTGGTGTGAGCGAGGGAAACCAACGTGCACGGCACCGGAGATCGATTCTGGGACTACCACCTGATTACAAAGACAAGCATACTTTGTACCTCGTTGGTACAATCATTACAGACAATATAATTACGATATTTCAAAATATTTGCATGGGAGGTGAAAGAATGAAATTCGGTTTACCGTTCGCCAGTATAAAAGTTCGAAAACCCCTTTTGTAGACCAGATAATGTCTCGACTTAAAGAAATCAAACCAATTAAATGTAGAAGTTATAAAAAAAATACGTACGAAAAAGAAATAGTAATCGTCCTGGAAAGTTGTTCTAAATCTCTCTTAAAATCTACAACTACAAGAAAGTTTATATTCAGTTTTAAAAAAAATATCATAAATAAATAAACAAAACTAATATAATCTTTCTCGAGTTATAAAACCTAACTCAAGAGCATCGTAAACTGCTTCTAATTTTACATTTTTGTTCCAAAGAATAAAGGACATTGTACAGAGTCGGTTCGTTTTTTTTTTTAACGATAAAAACAATTATGTATAAACATCAATTGTTGCCGATACAGGATAAGAAAACATAGTACAAGCAAAGAGAACGACAGTCATAGAAAAATAAGTTGTTGACCTATACAGACAACTCTTTATTGCAACTTAAATGCAACATGGCAATTATGCGATAAAAATGCCTTTTGAGATGGTTGCACATGGCGACAATTAACAGTTGCCTTGTGTTTCTTAGGAACTATTTGCAAAATAAAAGAAAAGTTAATATCTAGCACAGTTGAAATAGAAAGGTTATTGTACCCTGATGAACTCAGCTACTGTTCCATATTCCTTGTTTTAGCTATACTGTTACAATATTCTATCTAATTCAGGGTTGCTGTTTTCTGTTATTTTTTACTTACAACAAACACAATTTTGGAAAATAAGGACAATTTTAAGTAGTTATGGAGTCCTATGAAGCGAGGTTTTAAGTGCTATGAAGAACTTTGTTCTAGACGATAAGTTAGGCACTCAAGAACTTGACATCGTAGATTCCGTATCATAATGAATTTGTTCACTAAAAGGGGTGCTCTTTGGATAGTCCCCTGGATGGGAAATCACCATGTTCAGAACATTAATTCGGACCTGATTTTGAAGAATTGGATACGTTAAACCTAGTCAAAGACAATTTAAACTAATTATTATAAGTTAAGCTCATCCATTGTATCCTAACTTAAGCTAACCTTCACTGTTTTCAATGATCCGGGGGAGTATCTAAAGTGCAACTGTTAAAAGTAAGTCCTCTGTGGCCGTGTTTCTTCAGAAAATTATCTGTGGTAAGGTATTTGTTTTTTCCATAGGTATGAGACTATCTTCCATATGTTATTTATTATTACTAGTTCCTAAGAACTCTCTCGCAGAAGATTTATTTCGCGATCAAGGAGTAATATTCGCCAGCCACCCTCTGAAAGAAACACTGTTTTGTGGTGCTATTAAGCTTCTATATCAAAGTTCTATTACTACTATCCTGTCAACCTTCTAATATTATAATATTGTCTTTCCATAATTTTCGACCCCCCACCAACCGATAAAAAGGATTGTGTGAGTTGAAGGAAGATGGTTAGAAATAATTACGTTATCAGCCTACCTCATTACTGTTGTGACTTCTAAAAGTAACCACGTGTATGGGTTTGTTTCTTAATTTGAAATTATGTGATACTTTTTCTTAATTTTATATGAAATGTTAACTGAGTTAAAATAATAAAAAAAAGACGATTGTCATATTTCTTGCGTAAAAATCAGGAATATTTACGTGATTTAACCAAAACACCTTCGTAGTATATCGATACATCAAAAATAATGAAAACAAGTTTCTGGTGTACAATGCGTCAAGACATGATTGGATCATTTTTTTATTACATTCTTTTCTTTAGTTCACAAATGGTTCGTGGTGTTCTCAAAATCTTGCAAACGTTAATTTAACTCATTTCCTAACGTCATACGATGATGAAATTTTGCATAGCGATATAATATATTTTGAAATCATATTTCAATATATATTTTTTAAAATATAAGGATTTCTTTATTCTAAAATTATTACTAACCTGCAACGACGTTGTGTTTGACTGATTGCAAAACACTTTAGAATTAGGGTCACAAAACATTAGTTTGAGAAAAAGTATCCGAACACCGAAATAAGTCGGAAAAAAATAACATTTTTTTAAATACATGCTTTTCTTAAACAATTCGTACTAAAAAGTAAAAAGAAAAAATGTTTATGCATGACTAAAAAGAAAAGCATGGGGTGTGCCAATTCAAGACTTTATAAGGTGACTGTATATGAGAAATATCCACATTATTGTAAGAAGATAGTTCTTGAACTTGATATTTAAACTGTTTTCATTTGTACTGTTTTCTTATTTCCACTCCAGAGTACCTTTAGTTATAGTAAAGCATCACATTTATGTAAGTAACCGAACTCGAGGTGTGCAAGATTTTCACACCACTTGAATTCCAAATAACGTTATCTCTACAATACGATGTTAGCTTACTAGATATTTTAGTTTGTAAACAATACATTTATTTGATTTTTGTTGATTATTTAGATTAATTGTACAATTTTTTTACAGTGTTTACGTTTTTATTTTGCTCCGTTTTATTTTATTTTGTTTTCTTTCATTTTTTTTTCTTTTATTATTTTGGCTTTATTTTTTCCTTTGTAGTTAATATCTTAAACCGTTTAAGAACCTTTTTTTTCTTTTGACAAAGACATTTTACTTATATCCGGATGAATGACCTAGGCTGTGGAACAGATCCCTCCAAGATATGGACCTAGCATGGGAATAAGGCACATTTCAGGCTGAGCATATTGAATACTGGAACATTCAGTTGGTACGAGTTACGATCTTTGCCACGTCTAGAAGCTTTTTTCACGTGTCCTATCCCTCCTGGGAGGGCAAGTACATCCACTCATAGACTTCAAGCATCTACTGGGAGATAGAGTGTTTCAGCCAAATGATGCATTACCATTATGATAGGTTCATTTTGTCCGGATATGTTTAGAAGAGCATGCCAGAGACTTCAGCATTATGGATTAGCCAATCCAGCTCTGAATATGAATCTCATGCAGCATCTGCAAGACTCTGGAGAGGGATCTATTCTATTCGAACTGTGGAATATATGCGAGTTTATCAACTTACGCGGTGCAGGCGAGAAGCCTGAGTTAAGCGAGCAGCGACGTTATACCACAGATAAACTAGTTTATCTGTGCTCATACGAGAACGCTGTGCAGGCTGCGTTGTTACATATATCTCCGGGAAGTTACGACGTTACCTTGTGGATTCGCTACCTCCTCGATTTACAGAAAGCATCACAAAAGATCTTCTATAAACATGATCCGGAAACCCTCTGTATTTGAGATACAGAAGTTGACGGGATTGTAAGTAGGGATGGCCAAAGAATCCGGATTTGAAAAAATCCGGATTTGGGATCCGGGTTTGAAATCTTAATTTGAAATCCGGGTTCGAAATCCGGATTTTAAATACGGCTCTGAGAATCTGGATGTGACATCCGGATTCCGGATATGCAATCCGGGCAGGGGTTCCCATCCCCCAATGATTAGGACGCAGTTCCCTTAATTTCGTATGCCCATCCTGCTTCAAATAGACAGTGTACCCTTTGACTAACTTAACGAATTGTTTCCATTTCATTTTTGTAAGAAATATGACCAAGTCTTTCCCATCTTACAGTTCTTAACTTCTTGCTATATTTCAAATGGAATTACAATGAATGTGAAACACATTTGATAGCATGCATATAATATCGATAATTTCGATTGTTATGAATACATATTGCAACTGGAAGTAGAAACTATTCATAGATTGATCATCATACACAAGAAATGGCTTGCATAATAAAAAATGTTCAGATAGTTTTGACCGTTGGAACGTTGCTGCAGATCACTAATTAATAACTTCTTTGTAGAATTTACATGAAGAAATTATAGTGGGCAGGAAGGCAATTGTCTGTTGTGGAAGAAATTAATCTTTTTTCTTTGTATTTTATTTATGGCCTTTAGGCATCTAAGGCTCAGGTCGGGATAAGGGATGGGGAAGGATTCTGGAAGGTATCGACCAGGACATATATTGAAGGTGTCATCTCTGCATTTGCCTGGTCTGACTGAGGAAAAACCTCAGTTCGGATGGTCGGCCGCTTGGATCTAACCCACGACTTCCCGAATGCTATAACAACGCTCTGTTTGGAGCTACGGAGGCTGTGTTTTAAACTTTGTTATTTGATCCTGGTCTACGTAGAATCTGTAGTATGACGGCACTGCAGATTTTTTGAAATCTGCATTCCACAGGACCACATATTGAATTGAAAACTAGAAATATTCATATTGACCGACATGTTAGTGCTCTCAGGTCTCAATGTGTCGGATCGGACTGAGCCTCAAATTCAACCGTGACCCGAGTTAATCTGCCCTGATCTGATCCATAACTGCAAATAAGGTTAGAATGTATTTGGGTTGATGCACAAATTCAAAGCGTTCCTTACCTGCAGCATTTTTTTATTTGATTTATCGTAAAGCAGAGGTACTTTGCACCAACGCGCCTGTGCCTCTTCAACATTTGCAAGGAGCAAGATTTCGTGTTTGCGACATTGATCAAACTTTGGTCAACTTCATTTGTATGGTCCATTCTACAGGAAATGTGTTTAGCAAGGCAACGCAGCGCTTGTCGGCCAAACGACCCGTGGTTCTCGGGTAACTTTAGGACACACGTTGAGTTATAAAAATAAAACAATTAAATTTACATATCTGAACACCGGAGTATGCTAGACATATTGAAGAACCAAGTTCATTATTAGTATATTTAAAATTCGTGAAAAGAAATACAAAATCTATTCAGCAATAAACCGTGAGGGCGAAGTCATGGGAAAACCACAGGTAGACTGACGGGCAGGGACAGATAAGTCAAGCGCGAGTTCGGCCGACAAGCGCGGCGTTGCGTTCCTAAACGTATTCTCTGTATTAACTTTTTGACTTCGGCCCGTCACTTGTTAGTTAAAATCCACAATCACAAACGTTCCTGAACTAGCTGGAATTCAAGGGTCCGGGGGGAAATAATGGTAACCCACACTGAGCATGAATTAAGATATTACGTTCAGAAAATTCATTCTGCCATGCTCGCATATGGGGCAGTTCCCATAAAGAAATGGCCACTAAGCGGCCATTTGTTATTTTTAACCTGAGCTTTTTCCACAGTCAGTATATATGAGTGTTACTATTTTATTTCTGTACTCAACTCGTTAAAAAGAAAAGAAGGGTTACGACTGTTTTCACCCCGGACTCTTCATTTGATTCAGGCAGTACTAAATTACAATATTTAAATTGTACATTTGGTCCGCATAGTTTCTCTATATTTCAAAATAACTGCAAAAATTCGGTGCAAAGTAATCCCTTCTTACATTACATTCTAGATACAAGGAAGATACATACAAATCAGTAATATAATCTCCTCCATTATCTAGGACTGTCTGTCAGCACTAGGTCAGTTTTTCGTTTTCATGCTTGTAGGAAAAATATCTGCTGACTTTGTGTTAAAGAAACTGTCAACTCAAGTTAGAAGTGTTAGAAAGCATTTTCGTTATGAAAGAAGTTTTCTTGGATAGATAACAGAAAAAGTGGAAAGCTGAAAATGCAAGGTCGGTGGAATAAGGGGGACGTGGAAGAAACTCCCAAGGAAGCTCCTGGACAGCTAGTTTTGTCATGTTACAGGAGTGCAGATCTGCATTATCATGTTGTAGCAACTCTTAATGGAATGCAGTATTCTCGGTCATTTACTCTTAGTTGCGGCCGCCAGGTGCTTGAGTTGTTGACAATAAACACCAGTAGTTATGGTGACATTTCTGAGAAACAATACCCACTACACGACGTCATCATTTTCACACCAGACGCTTATCATTGTCCCTTGCAGGGGAAATTGCATTGTGTTAGGGCTCAACCATTGCTTTCTGTTTTTCTCTCTGTATGTTTTTTTTTTTTTTTTTTTTTTTTTTTTTACATTTCCAGCCACTAGTGATAGTCCTGGACGGAATGGTCAATGTTGTTCTTCAGCTAACCGATAACGGTCAAACAAGGAAGCACAAATGGTTACACACTGATTTATTTTTTTTATCCGCGGATGGTCAGTCTAACGTTCGACCACCTTTACCTTCCCAGGCGCACAGAAAAACCAACGACACTCTCTGATAATCCATTTGATAGGAGGCTGAGTAAACATCAGAGCTACAGGCACAGCTGAAACCGGGTCACTTCAGGTGACCTAGCCAGACCCGGTCAGAAACTTGACCAGTCCTGGGAAATATAATTAACTGGAAATTTCGGCGTTGTATTTTTCGTGCTCTTGGGGTAACATCTCCGGCCCTGGTCACCTCTGAGAGGAACACCGTTCAAACTTCAAACGCAAGGAAATGATTTAAAACTCTACTTTCTCCTCTGGGTTACCGGGACTAAATCAGGTCACCGATTCAGAAGCCCAGGGGCCCAGACCCGGTTCAAAACTTGATCCTAATGAGTAATGACCCGATTAACCCGTTTCAGGTCTGGCTACAGTCATGGGAGTACTGAAGAAAATTGTACTGCTTGTCCTGGCCGGGATTTGAACCCGGGTCTAATCCATAGTCAAACGCGCTACCGCTTGAGTCACATACACAGATAAATGTAGAAACACACTTCTTGCACTGGGATAGCAATGATACTCCGTTTGCTGGTATTAAATTAAAAGGAAGTAACTGTTGTAGTAGTTCCATTCAGAAGATTATTGTTAGTCACATTTCTAACCAGTGTTCGATTTGTTATAAATGACGAAGGGAGGATCCTAAATCTAGTGATTGCTGGTAAGTTTCAACATACTAAGTTTAGCTGCTTGGGAAGAAAACAGAAATACAAAGATTCTATCCTTGGTTGGGATGCTATTCGGAATCACCAACCGGGGAAGAAATCGTCACGCACCAAGGAAAATCCTTGGCGTTCCCTCGGCAAATTGAACACTATTTCAAACCATGATAGTTCTTTCAATCACTACGCTCGAAAACTGATGTAAGTAATCAACGCATTTTGTTCAAATATATTGAGAGAGAGAAAAAAAATAAGAAAGACAAAATAATTCCAATAGTGATGTCCAATGTCAACATGTAGGACTTTGCAAAAAATTCTACTTCCACGGAGAACTGGATCTATATGAGATTTTATATCAATTACACTGGTTTGGCTAAGTGGTTCATTTGCTCCTCTGATGTCCACCGATTCTTTGAGTTTTCTTTCTGATTTTTCTCGTTATTCATCATACGTGAAACATTTAATTAATAGCAGAAAATTTGCTAGGATAAAATAAGTAGTAACTAGGCACTCGAAAGTTTACGAAGCGTCACGACCAACACAAGACCTGCCTCTTGATCAAGGTAAAATAAAGAAACAAACATTCAATGGTCAATATCGAATTACTTCGAAAGCCCATCAAGTTTACCTGTGCCCAATGAACTGGTGGTATCCCACTGCGAGCAACTCTGCGCATATTCATCAGATTTGGATTCTAAATCGGGATTTCAAACTACGTAATATGTAGATAGATTCGATTTTTTTCGTTTCTTTTTTATGTGAGAAGTAAGAATGAGGTTCAAAATGTGGTTCACGAATAAGAACCCAAGGTAGTCCACGTGGCCCACTCTGCCACGAAATTTAGTACTGTTATATGTGTCAGTTTGATGGAGTAAGCGGCTTGAGACTATGCAACGAGTGCTTGCTATATGAGCACGAGGACTGTGAAGGATTCACTAGGAAAGCTAAAATTCCTATTTTTATGAGCACGTTTTTTTTTTCAACCCTGAAATGTAAATTATTCAGTATTTAAAGACAAAATTTAAATATATTTTGCTTGTTTTTTGAAGTTTATTCGTTGCAGTCATTCGCTGTTGTATTGCACAATGTGTAACTTCACTACATGGTCGGATGGACCACCTTTTGTAACAATACAAGGTTTCAAAAATTGTTTTGTAATTGTAAAGTCAAATTACCAATTGTATTCTTTTCTCCAACCAAATATTAAATTTTAAAATAAAATACAGTTGCTCAAAGTGTAACTCTTACTACACCAAAGTCATAATGAAGAATCAAACCTTATGTGGACCACTTTTGATTCACCTACCTTAAACACATAAAAAAACGAAACGAAATATATATCCTTAAATTTTTAATCGATTATTTGAGTTTTCCACAAATAATGCGGTGAAGACGTAGAAAGAAATTCAAGGCAAAGTTGTTTTTTTTTTAACACAATGATTATTCTCGTGAATCGAGAACAAATCATATTGAATAACTTCTTCATTCTTCATAACACCTTCATTGGTCAACATGAGGTTGAAGAGGTACAAGCATAGATAACTATGGTATGTTTTCGTTTTAGACGATACATTCTGATGGTGGTGAGGCTATCTTCCATACTTTCCCTTTTATTTTGCTTTTTACACTAGAGATGTCATTGATGAGTAGTTGCAAATTTTATAACTATGTTGCAGTTAATCTATAACTTCTTAGGTGAATCTATTCTTGGAAATTCGAAGGTAATTTGTTTCGTTTGCAGCAAGTGAACTGCAAATACATATCCTTTTAAAAAGTTATTTTAAATCATCACCATCCTCGGTATTCATAACCTCAATTGTTCATCCACAATACTTAGAATCTTGTACTGACTTGCAATGTGAATATTTCAGGTAGACTCGATACTATAGAGCCGATTTTGGTGAAACCAGTTGAAACGAATTATACGTATCAGACAGAATAGGTGTGTTAGTCGACTTGTGAATGATAGTTATTCATTACGTTTCGCATTGCAAACTAGCTTGTATATTAGAAGCACTTGAAGAAACCATTACTGGTGGCATCCGCGGTTAATTCCTTAGTCCAGATTTACCAGAACAGCCTTTTGCTTTTATACTGAAATAATACAGGGAAACTTTTCACACTCCACATTAACAATTATATAACACAGTGAATGCTTTCGGATTTATAATGAGTTGTAACTAAGAGAATAAAGATTCCTTTGTTGTACCAAACTACGTCACCCATTGTTAGAAAACATACTTATATAGCACATTACTTTATTACATACCAAAACAAAGAAGCAGAAATTAGGTTAAACTTAATTCTGACTCAATGACTACGTACTCAGGGATTCCGCAAGGATTTTCACTTTGGGGGACGTAAAGTCAAAATTGGGAGAGTGTAAGTGGAGTTTTGCACGGTTTCTACCTAATTTTGACCGTAGAAAATTTAATTTGGGGGGGTGCGCTCGAGAATTTGGGGGGACCCCGTGTCTGGCAGAATCATTGCGCGTACTGAAGTGTTTACAGTAGCCTTACGAAGTAGACCGAGGCGTTAAAGAATCTGTGCAAAATTTTGGGAGAAGCTCATTAGCGAAAATTTTAAATCAGTGGCGGATCCAGGATTTTCGTGAGGAAGGGGAAACAAATGGAAGCTTTTACTTAGCTAGACTGTTGAAATTAGGCTATAAAAACTCAATTATTTTCCCTTGAGGAGTGCACATGACCCTCTCTGGATTCGTCACTGGTTTATATCTAATTATTCTCAACCGGAAGCAGAACTAATACAACTAGATGACATTACATTGTAATCAAATTTAGTGTTTAAAAAAACATGGCGATGCAATCTTAATATTTCGATAGCAAACATAATTAGAATACATTTTCATGAAACGAGTTTTGTGCGTTTACTCATCTCTGTCTGAATGTTATTTTGCTTGTCATGTATCGATTACGTACGCGTTTAAATTATGCTATGAACTGTGAAGTTGTGTATGAAGGTAAGTATCTTACACTTTCTCGGTGATCATTCTTCCGTCTCTCGTCCGATGTTTAATTTTATTGGCTAAAAATCTGTTCAATAATGGCCATTATCACTGTACAAAATTTAGTCAAGATGGCATTGGCTAATTCAGAGGAGAAGTACTACAAACAATGCAAAATGATACCTCAAGGATATCCGTTAAGCACTAACCTGCGTTGGAGACTGTCTGACTGAGTGAGTAGGCATTGTGCAAACATATCAGAACTGAAAGGTGTAGCCTCACCAGTTTGAAATCTACATCATAAATCAAGGCTACTGAGCTCTCTATCGGAATCCGGATTTGGCCATCCCTAATTGTAAGCATTTGTTGGGTCAACGGTCTGCAAAGCTGACGTGTTGCTTACTGTCGAATTGAATGAATACTCCACTCCATTGCAAGCATAGCAGAGACCGACACCAAAAACACATTATTTAGAGTGGAAAGAACTTATTTTTGTTTTTATATTTCATATCTAATATTTGTGATTCAATATGACATTGGTCAACTTTTCGTCGTACTATAAGATTAAGACTACCATTTATATTTATATTTGACTATATCATATGCAATAATTTGTCATTGATGTATTTTGAATAAATAAATAAATAAATAAACTTGTAAAACCATTTACGAAGATGCATATTGATTTTTATTCATTTTGAAACTAAGAAACTTCTGTTGTTCATTGATAGTTAGACGAAATTCTTTCAAGAGAAAGTGGTAAGCTCTACATCAGCTGAAGAAACTATGAATATATCATAGGGCACCTGAATTCATAGGATACTCTGAAGATAAAGTGAGTGGCATCGGACTCACAGTTTTCAGTCGGAAGCTTAAGGAGTTGCGTGAGTTATGATTAACACACTCACCGCCGTCTCACCCGCAAAGTAACGGTAAGATGGAAACATAAGTTCCGTTCAAGATTTTTGCAGATGTGACTCAAAAGGCGTCTTCAAGATTTCACCACCGAACTTGGTCAAAGTGGCAAAGGAACGAAAAGTACGTTTTTTCAAACTCCCTCATTATACAGGGCAAATCGCCATCAGAGCTTCAATAGAGTTTCATCTCAAATACTAGGTTTAAGAAGTTACACAGAGAAGCACTTCCTCAAGAAGACAGATGTCACAAATGAGGTACTGCCTAGAATAAGAGAATAAATTTGATTTGTAATTTGTAAGGATACACAGGCCTCCGAGGCACTTATTCTTGGAAGAATATTGAAATATTTATGTAGAACGTGCAATCCAAGATTCATTTTTGAAGTTTGTTATCTATGAACCGAATTCTGAGTCACAAAAACACTCGGATTGTGTCTCAAGCGAGCGAAGAGGGAGTTAGTTAAAGTCAGGTTCGATTTTTCATTTTATGCGATGTACATAGCGATTAAAACACAATGCATGTGCTTGCCAAAAACACGCAAGAAGCTAAATAGTCTCTAGTACCTCTCGCTCTTTCATTCTTATTTTATAACTCCATGACTCGAAACTTTGTTATATTTTGCAATTTAACACTCCTACACACGTTGTAAATGTTATATTTCTCCTGGAAAGTTTACACCTTTTGCGGGCCATAAAGTAAAAAAAGTGAACCCAAGATCACGGACATAATGTCGAGAGAGCGAAGACGGGTTATGCAAAGTAAGGTTAGTTATTATTTCAATGTACGGAATGCTCATTATGTTTAACACCCTCCATGTGCCTGTTCTCAACACGGTAGTAGCTAAATAGTCCGACGCACTTTTCGTTCTTACACTGTCATTCTACACTTCCATGAGTAAGAATTTCGTTTTATTTAGCGCTGCGACGCTTCCACACATAGTTCACCTGAAAATTTTACGTTTTGGGGAAAACCTGAAGCACACTTAACCCATTTTTTTTTAGATCTATATGGTGAACAAGCTGTCAACACCCTTGCTGGTTACTATTGTAATAAACATCTACTTATTTACTTTGTTTAAGTAAAGGTACACACTGTAATTCCTGTATTTGATGTTCATGTTACATAAATGAGTGCATGACATGGATTAATGTGAGACTGAGGATAAGAGTGCTTGATTGATGCTATGTGATCTAACCTAATCAGTGTAATCTAATTGTGTTATATTGTTGTTGATGATGCATCAATGAAAGGGGTTCAACTTTACGTTAGAGAGAGGGAGTGATTGATGGGATGATGAACGTTTGATTATGCACCTATTTTTATGTCTTGCTAATTTTTAGGTGAGTTATTGATCTTCAGAAATGGGATATTGCTAATTCTAGAAATCGATGTTATACTGATTTCTAGTGATGAAAGAAAAGTGATTTAAAGTAACAGATGTCTTTTGTTTCGTATGTTTATCTAACCTAATACTTAACTAAGCTAACGTTACTTAGTTTGTGAATCAAAGTACATTGCGAATAGTGTCTGTAAGAAACCAATAATAAGACCAACAAGGAATGGCACTATACGTCGGTTTATCGGGTATGTGGTATTCAATAGGAAAGGTAAACGACGTATGTAGAACACAGAATGCAGTGTGGTAAACTATGGACAATACATGATACCGCATATTTCCGAGTACGCTTATTTAGAGACATTTCATTTTTGGTTCCATTCTATGTATGAAATCACCATATGGAGTTTCTTATGTACCGTAGTAAATGTGCGTGGAAACTTTTGTGTGGTGATTCTCTAGATAAATAGTTCCTATACAGATGTGGCGGGAAATGAAGAATTTTCGAGATGCAACGCAAAGTATAAATTCTGTTTATGACTGTTAAGCATCTTTGGCTCAAACAGAAATGTGGTAGGAAAGAGGATGTGAAAAGTAAATCAGCCAGAGCCGAGTTTGAAGATAACATCACAAAATGAACCTGGTGAGACTGAAGAGAAAAACTTCAGTTAGGTTGGCCTGCCGCTGGATTGGAACCCAGGATATACCTAGTGCACACCAACGATGTATTAACTAAGCTACGGTCGTTAGGAAAACTTAATTCTGTCCTTTCACCTCGTGGTTTGTCTACAGTTAGTAACATTGCTTCAAATGTTTCATAAATACATATCTAGGTGCGGATTCAGGATATGATCAGGATATATATATAATCTCAATACAGCATGTAATGCCATATTAAACTGAAATAATAACATTAGTTTATAGCAAGCTTGCAACACTGCAACTGAATGATAAGTTAGAGCCATGGCTATATAAATTACTAAGGATTAGTATCTATCTACCGAATATTCTGAAATTTGTACACGATAACGGACAACAATAAAATAAAATGGTCAACACAACATGGCAGAGTGCGCACTTTCAGAACAGAGTTAGAAGACGATAAAAGAATACAAACCGATACGATGTAGCAGTCGAAAGTATGGAATACATTACTAGAATGCTTTTCTATTAATGAGAATATGACGTGTAGCCACCTTCTGCCTCAGTATTTTCTTGCTAATGCTTAGATATGGTTTTCTCCATACGAAAGCTTTGCTTTTATATACCAAAGGTAAAATAAAATAATGGCTGAGCAAAGCACTACAATTTATTTTAAAAAATTAAAATTTTTGTAAACGTTTTCGCCGACTACCAAAACACTCGGCTTCCTCAGACACACTAAAT
>JAGDQP010013952.1:0-11323 GCA_022664845.1 Lepisma saccharinum
CTGTAGTTTTCGACGCGTTCTTTGTCCCCTTTCTTGTACAACAAAATTATAACGGCATTGTTCAAACTTGAGGGTATTTCTCTCTTCCTCAGGCACATTGAGAATAATTTAGCAAGTTCCTCTTTCATTTTTTCAACTCCCCATTTAAACATCTCTGCTGTGAGTCCATCTTCTAATGGTGATTTTCCATTCTTCATCCCTCGAAGTACTTTATCCACTTCTTCTTTCATTACGTCTGGGACTTCTACATCATTTTCTTCTAAGTCTTCATTTCCTAGCTCTTCCTCGGAGTAGTACAATTCTCTGTAGAAATTTTCAAATATATTTATAATTTCTTCCTTATTTCGTGTTACGGTCCCGTCTGGTCTCTTAGCTGCAATTATTTGCTATTTTCCCTATCATGAGCTGCTGTTTTCCTTTCTTCAAACTCTTGTTTTCCTTGATTGTATTTCTAACAAGATTATCCTTATATCTTCGTACATCCTCTCTTATTTTCTTCCTTACGGTTTTATTTAGTTCTATGTACTCAATCCTCTTTATACAATTTTCCTCTTCTTTCATTTCCCTTCTTTTCTTCATCAAGAGCTTAGTATCTTCTGAGATTTTGCTCTCTTTTTTCTTTCTCGTACCTGCTATCTCCTTGGCTATTTCTCTTATTGTCTCAGTCAGTATTTTATTTCTGCTATCGATGTCTTTTTCATCCTCTAACTCTTCCAAGGCGCTGAATCTGTTGCTTAGTTCTATCTCAAATGTCTTTCTGTGTTTTCCAAGATTTTCCAGATCTAAAATTGACGGTTTTTCTCTGATAAGCTTCTTTCTTTCTAGTCTAGTATCAGTGACGTCGCGTATTAAACTTCACAGGAGCACGTGAACTGCCAACTATTTTAGAATTATTATTATTATTATTATTTTCGTTTCAGATTGTGTTTCTTATCGAAAGATTTAAAAACATACCACATTTTAAATTGTTACACTGAGGCATAGGTATACAGTTCGTTTATCAAGTTGTTATTACTCTCCAATTTGTTTCCAGTTCACATTTTGTTTGTGAACGCGTTGCCCCATATGCGCTTAACTGGCGTTAGGCCTAACTTATAACATTGTGTATATGGGACCTCGGCGTGCACAATCCTAGAGTGAACGAAGATAGCAGAAGAACAGGGGTGAGCACTGTTGCTAACTCTCCTTGACTTTTCCACCCGTTCTGGTGTTTAAAATGTAATCAAATCTCCTGGCAGCAGCAAGGATAAACGTTCATTACATAATAAAATCGAAAAATACACAATAAATCGTTTATAGACAAATATATTAAACGCTTAAATAACATAATGTTGCATCTCTATTTGCATAAAATTGTTTGAGTTCCAGTATCAGTAATAAACGAAGAGCTAACGAACAGTATCAAGCAGTTTGCAACATTGCGTAAACAATAAACAACCTTTTTTTTTAGTATGTCGTACGAGAGATTGAAGGGATTTTCGAAGCTGATTTGTTCGTTTCGTCATTAAAGATTTATTAATAGAAAAGGAGGGATTTTATAAAACATGTATTTTCAACACATTCCATTGCATAATAAACTCTCAATCTATTGCACTTAACTAACTATCTTTAAGGAAACCATTTAGGGCAAAGAGGCACCTCCTAACCCCCTCATACCTAAAAGCGCCAAAATACTAGATCTGAAGAGTGATATTGTGAGTTTCTTTTATTTTGTGAGATATATCGTAATTTTGTGTGTTGCAAGAGATAGATTAATATAATTTCTGTTCACCAATCACAGTCCTCACATACCTTATAAGGAAGAGAGAAAACATTGCCTACTTTAGTGAGGTATTTTATAATATTGAACACCGATTTGAATGTGTTTTTTTTTTTCACGTTTGAGTAAAGTGTGTTGTATAGCTGTGTTGAAGTGAAGCAGTATTGTTTCAATGTGTTTAGTGTACTGGTGCGTAGTGCGTTACTGCCATCAGTATGAATTCGGTTCATAGATTGCAATCGGTGTCTTTTAATAAGTTGACAGATTCTGAAAGGCTCGAAATTAAAATTTTGGGTCCTCATCAACCGAACCTAACTCTGAATCAGGAAGTGAAAGGTAAAGCTCATACATATCGTCGCACTTTTAACAGTAATTGGTACAAAAAGCACAAGTGGCTTGCAGGATGTGACGTAAAAATGGCATTGTTTTGTTTTCCCTGCCTGTTGTTTGAAGGGGATTCCCAGTGGACTCAAACAGGGTCTACGAAACTCCTCAAAATCATGGTGACAATTCCGATGTCCACTTCAGAAGCAGAAAGATGTTTTTGAACGTTGAAGCGTATTAAGACTTTTCTAAAAAATACGATGACCCAAGACCATCTCAGCGCCCTGGCAATGCTATCCATTAAAAAGCAGCTGGTAAAGAAAATGCAGGACTTCAACCAAAGAGTTATAGATAAGTTTGCTGCCCAGAAAAACAGAAGAATGGATTTCATATACAAATAAAGGTAAGAAGGATATATTTAATTTCCTCTTCTTCTTATTAATAATAATATTTTGTGTATGTGTTTACTATGAAATACAATTTTCAGTTGTATATTCTAGTGAAAAACTGCTCTGAGATACATTCGTCGCTGCACTGTCGAGCTTTCGAACCTGCATACCTCAAAAAGCGAGATGATTCCTTACCAGTCCAACTACTTATTTTTGTGTGGAGTTGCTTTTTTTTCTCAACTCAGTATATAGTGTAAATAAATTATGGAGAGCTATAGTTCTATTTTCTACTTAGCATATTGAGAAATGGTTTCAAGCTATCGAACGATGTGTTCCTTGTTCTCGTACTTCCTTCGTTGCTCTTTAGAGTAGAGATTCTGCCAGGATTTTCAGTTTTTGGGGTTTAAAATAAAAATTGGGAGAGTGTAACTGCAGTTTTGCATGGTTTGTATTATTTTTAACCTTAAACGTTCATATTTGGGACAAGCTCGATAATTTGGGGGTGACACCCCCAAAAAGGGGGTCTGGCGGAATCACTGGTTGTGAACTACCAACTTCCAAGACAACGAGACGCCACTGTCTAGTATTTAGTTTCAACTTGCATCTCACCATCCTATGATCACTCGAGATTTTGAAACTGTTCAGAACAGACATGTCTTGCAAATTTCCCTTTTATTTGATAAAACGTAGTCTATTTCGTTTTTGGTCATATTTTGGGCCTTTCCATGTCCACTTCCTCTGGGGCGGTTTCTTGAAAAATGTATTGGGAATGAACAGTCTGTTTGTTGACTTCTGAGAATTCCACTAACTTCTCTCCTCTCTTGTTTCTTTTGCCAAATCCAAAGTTTCCCACTTTCGTGTCACTGCTCTGCTTGGTTCCTACTTTCGCATTGAAGTCTCCCATTACAATTTTGTAATGCGATTTGCTACTATCCAAAATCTTCTGTATCTCCTCGTATAGGTCTTCGACTTCCTCCTCCGGGTGCGAGGTTGTTGGAGCATACACTTGTATAATTTCCATACTGTACCTGTTGTTTATCTTTATTACTACCCGTGCTATTCTATCTGAAATTTCTTCAATTTCTGTGATCCGTGACTTCAGGTCTTTATTAATTATAACGCCAACGCCTGCCGCTTTTCCATTTTCTGTTCCTTTGAAGTAGAACGTGTGCCCTGACGGTAATTCGAACTGTTCTTCATTCTTCCTCCACACTTCTGATAGTCCTATGATGTCCCACTTAATCCTCTTAAGTTCATTCTGCAGTTCTTCTAATTTGTCCTCTCCTGCAAGTGACTGACAGTTGATTGTCGCCACGTATTGGTCCGTTCGAGTTGCCGTGACGGTGTCCTGGCAGTCTACGGTCCAAACCCGGGCATTTTGACCCTCTGACTTCCTGCAGGACTGACCGCTGCCGTTGCCAGCTGCATTCCGTCCTCCGGGAATGAGTACCTCCGAGGCTGTTTCCTTGCTTGTACCATCATATGTAAAGAAAGGGGGGGTGCTGACATTTGTCTCACCACGCTGTCAGCTAATGCGGGTTAGTGAGCAGCCCATCCATGTTCGTTCGCCAAGCAGTTGCTTGGGTACTAACAGGCCCCACGACGTGAACGTATGGATTGGATATTAGGCGACTACCCCGGCCGGTTCCCTTAAGTCTCAGCAAGAGGAATTAAGGGGTCTCCTCCCAGTTAGTGGCAGACGCCTTTTGGGACGACAGTCCCGGTTTGCCGGTCCTGTCCCGGTTTCCCTGCCATATATATACAATAAAATTGGAATGTTATGAAGAAAAAATGCTGTGCCTCATGGTAGTGTTTATTTTATGTGAATTAAATATTAAAACCAGTGTGGCTGAATCTTGAATAACGTTTACATGCAATTTTTATACAATTACACAAAATAAATGTGATTTTATTCGTTTGGAGCAAAAACAAGTACACATTTTTCTTCGTATGGTCATAATCAACTGGCTTCTGAGAAACTAAAAACGGCATTTTAGATAAGAGAAAGGGATCACAAAAGAACATCTAGAATTCAAACCTCTTTATGCTTAAGATGATAAACATCCGAACCACATATTTACGAAATTCGAAGGTTGACCGTTAGCGAAACCCGTCAACATAAAAACTGATTGAACGTGACTTGGAATGAGCGCTGACTGGTGAACACAACGTTTGCAAGGATTTGTCAGCATTCGAGGCATTTCTCGATGTTCGATCCTACTTATCGATGTTTCATGGCACTTACTTTACGGGTGTGCCTTAGAATCACACACATGGCAAGTGTACCGCTATACAGAAAAGTTTGAGGACTATTGATCTACATGTATTATATTGTTGGTAGCACATTAGAAGGCGAGGCGTTTGCCTAAACTCTGCTACTCCAATAAGCCTAATTCTCAATTTAAGACGTAAGACATTCTTCACACGTTTTCAAAGACAATGATTCAAAAGTGACCTAAACAGTTGGTACATATACAGAAATCCCATTTTTATTTATTGGTAATCCATTTAAGTAAATGTACATTGTCCACTGGATTTGTCAAAGGCTTCTATAAAGGACAATATAAGCATATATGAAAGTAGTATATAAACAGAAGAACTGCAACATATTATATTCTTCAGACCATTTTGAATGTCGAGGAATGAAAGTACTACCACACCATTTTCAATTTATTATACTTTATAAATTTGAAATATTGTATTACATACTATTGGGACATTTTGAAAGACCTACTATTAAAAATAGCTGAAATATTTAATGTGATGTGTTTATTTACAGGACAATGCGGTAAGGTAAAGAAGCAGTATCAAATCTCTTGGTGCTGTTGAAAATTGATGAGTTGATTCAATGGCGACAATGCCTGTTAGAAGTGAGAACGTAGGTAAAATATAGGGATTACATAATTAACAGAATATCCTCTATCACATCATTTATAATAAATTTTATTTTATTTTGTTTTTCTTAATTAGTCAACGCAAAACATCTAGCAAGACATCATAATCATCACATTCAGTAATTTTCTATGCATTGGTTGGATGAAGCATTACCCCAATTTTATCCATAAATATCCGTCAACTACTGCTGTTCTCATTCATGTAGCTGGTAAAAGATTGTCTTGATTTCATCTTTTCAATTTGTATTCGGTCGTCTTCTATTTAGGTCGTTTCCTTTCTTTGCGAATCTAATGTAGTAGAATATTTTGTCAGCCATTTTGAATGTGTTCGTCTAGTTGTATGACCGAACCGTCTTCACTTCATCTCCTTTGTAGTTCCTGAACACATCTTTTGTTTCAAATCGAATCCATTCATTTGTGTTGCGTAACACTTAATTTTTTAGTCGTTTGCATTAAATGTCCATACTGAAATTCGGAGACGTAAGAACACATTTCATTGTGATCACTTCTTTAAAGTTACGATTACAAAACACATTTAGCATAAAGGGACTAGAAAACGTTGAAAAATAAAAAAAAGCAAAAGAAATAAAAAGAAATTAAAGCGAACGTAGGTCCAATATAAAGAAATCAGGAACTGGACCGATAAGAAAGATCCCCTCAATCCATTCCAAGGTAACACGAGAAGGAACGAACTAGTTGGGGATCGTCTGCCGTTGATGGGATTACATACTAACTGCCACAATTTGGTGCTGTCACGATATTCTTACCGTGGATTTGTTTTACGTCATCAGCGCAATCATTGCCACTTATCTGCCGTAATCATTCTAGAATGGCCAGACGTCTAGAATTGAAAGGTAATGTCCACGCAAAAAATTCTTCATCAAGTGCCATTACATGAGAAACAGTGATAATACCATCTTTATTGGAGCAGGCATGTCTCCGCCTAAAGCGTCTCCTTTACAGTATATCATCGTAAAAAACATCTCACAACACCAAGAAATTGTTACAAAAAAACGGGGGGGGGGGGTATGTGTTTTCAATACATAGTTTTTTTAAACAATTCATATTACAAAGTAAAAAAAATAATTATCTCTATATATGACTAAAAAGAAAAGAATGGCTTGTGCTCTCATATACAGTCACTTTATAAGTTCTTCAATTGGCGCGCCCCATGCTTTACATTTTAGTCATACATAAACAAAAGTATGTTTTACTTTTTAGTACGAATTGTTTAAGTAAAGTATGTCTTTAAGCATTTTATATATTTTTAGACTTTTTATCGATTTTCAGATAACTTTTCTCAAGCTAATCTTATGTGATGAAGTCCTAAAGTGTTCTGCAATCAGTGAAACACAACATCGTTGCAGGTCAGTATTTATTTTAAAATAAAGAAGTCCATATTTCTTTAAAATTATGCTTTCATAATATATAAATAGTCTATATAGAAATCCTGAGAAGCCTAGTCGGTAGTTCGTCGGTGTTGACCCAGCATCGTGAGGACAATTGGGGAGCTGCTGTGAATAAAAGACAGTGTCGATCACAGTGAGAGCTTCGGCTCTCCTCTCCCAACCCGTTTGGTCAGCTTGGGAGAAGTAGACCAACTCCTCCCTTCGGGGAGAGGCCTTGTCCACTAGTGGATTGAATATGGCTGTGATTTATTATATGAAAGGTGTAGTGTCAGTCGGTTTACGTCGTTGTGCAGAATTTCATCATTGTATGACGTCGGGAAATGAGTTAATTTAACGTTGTAAGATTTGAGGACACCTCGAACCATTGGGAACTTAAGAAAATAATGTATAAAGCATGTCACGTAAATGTTCAGAACTCAAAATAGAAAAGCTGGCGATAATACTATTACGTTCAATTTTATGACCAAAAGACTTTTCAGGAAAAAGAATATCTGCATATAGTGGTAAAAGGAAATTTTCTCATGTTTCCTTTGAAGATTAAACATGCATAAGAAAGTGGAATTTGTGCGCCTAGAAGCATAAAAAGGTAATGATAATGACGTCACATTACATTTAATCCAACTTCGAAGCCGACTCTGATAGGAACTTTATCTTCTCTTTTCTGTAAAAAAAAAAAAAAAATCGTTGTGAACTCCATTACACTTACACTAAGTAACATCAACCATGAATCTGATATCGCAAAAATATAAACCAAATCGTAACAAGGCTATGAATCTTTTATACCTAGCCACTGGAAGGGGAAGTGAGAAAAAGATGGAGATGGGTTACATTAGAAACAACTTGATTATCAATATAAACAAACCTTGGCCTCTCATTCGAGGAACGATGATCAAACTCAACATATGGAGAAACGTCATTGGTGGAACGATTCGAATTAAATTTCAATGGCGTTTGAAACGAACAAATATGCAATGAATAAAAATATTCTTCCTTGTTTCCTGTGGGCGTCCGCAGAACCAAAATGTGAGGCATACCAATATTCTAATATTGAATATGGGGATAATTATTACCAAAAAAATCTAAATTTAAAATTGATATAATGCTGGTTGAAGAGGCAGGGTCTGAAATATACTTATGTATATTTGGAATTACAGATTTGGAATGGTATTTGACATCTAAGATAGGAAGAATAATTTCATATACATTAACCGAAATTTAGTTTCATACTTTTGGATTGAGTTCGCAGTTGTGAATTTTAAAGTATAAAAACTATGTTGATTACCATTTTTAGTATTCACAACATCAACAAATAAAAGAGACATCATTCTTCAGATACGATGAGTTTAGGTCAATATTTTCGGTTCAGCTCATAAAATAAAAGTAAAATAGGTGACAAGTTTAAAAGGATTGAATTACAGGTTTCATTGACCAACAGACAACATCGCGAAAGTTTAAAACAAGAATGTTAATATTACAGGCATAACAAGTGCTTGAAATATCAATTACAGTAGGTTTGCTTAGACCAATGATTACTAAAGTTAGACTATGATTTGAACAATTTAATATCCAGTCTTCCAGGTTGAATATAAAAAATCCATAAAGCAATATAGTTGCAGAAGTTACAATAGTAAATAGTTATATAATATTTATACTGCTAATCAGAAACCCTTGAAGACCTTCAGTAAACTTATCTATACCCTATAGAAGTACAAAATCTCGCTATTACTAATCGAATAAAGAAATCTGTATGTAATTTACATTATAACAAATATACGGAAGTTAACTTTCGCTTTTAAAATCCAGGGGGCAGCAAATACGCCTTGGCTTTATCCTGTATGCACCTAGGATTATGCCAGCTTTTATAAGTTTAGCGGCAACGAGAAACATTACCATAAAATTCTGGACGTCTGGCAACCTTGTTGACGTAAAATAAATCCACAATAAGAATATCGTGACAGCACCAAATTCCGAGTGCGCCAGTTAGCACGCCACCGTTGATGGACGGTCACTAATAATAGTGAAACGGAAGAGCAGTACATCTACCCGACCATTTGATCTAAAGTCCCATTTGACCACGCTGCTGGGGTGGATGGAAGGCTGAAATAAAAAAATAAAAAGTAGTGTCAGTATATAAACTTTATTACAGCACGCTGCTACTAGACAGCACATCTGTAACATAAAGTCCAAAAAAGAAATTCATACATAATCATATTTATTGACTCACCATACTATTGAACAAGAGTAAAACGATATCCGTTCTCTTTATGAATATCGTATGGCGGAATTCATTTACAGTTCCTCCATGTATTACGGGTATCTGTTTAAACTTAAAGGTACATTGACTTTCATGTCACAGCAAGTTGCAAAGTGATTTGAACGAGAGTAAGGAAAACCAACTTAATTACTGTTAAAGTAGTAATCTTATCTACTGGTTCCCAGTCTGATCATCGTCATCACGCCCTGCATTAAAGCTGCAGTAGATACTTTGAAGCAAGTTAACCTTCTCAACTACCTCTAAAGTGTAACAGAGAAGAATGCACTTCACAAAATCACATATTACAATTGTTTCGGAAATTCGGAACGGAAACAAAATCTGTTAGGATGAACCTTTTTCTGGATGTCCATAAGTGGTTTCTGTGGAGAATTGGCACATCTTTCCAACAATATAACGAAGTTCAAAGTAACAAGTAGAGAGTAAGTAAAGTCCAGACAACAATTGAAAAAAATAATAGTAATGGATTAATTAACAACAATGGTCTTGGTTATGGCACACCTGTATTATAAAGCAAAGAAAAAATAACACAACATATGAACTGGATTTGGAATTTGATTGTTCTTTATCTTAACCAGTGGACTTAGATTGTTCTTTATTTTGATGCCTTGTAGTATAGGGTATGATTGACATTTTTAAGTACAAACGTGTCAGAAAGGTAGGCCAGATCCACCTTTACAATACCCCACCAAAATCTCTCTTTTTTTTTCGATCTTTTGGACTTTGATCATTCTATCCGTGTACTCTTCATTTGAATTCACAAAAAATATATCATCGCTTTCAAAGAATAAGGGCGCAAAATGTATGGAAATGCAGTACAATTACCCTTCTTCCTTGAATGCTAAGATATAAGAGAAATTAGGAACTGCTGACACATCTTATAACTAAATAAAATAGCTTTTAGTTATTTTATCAAATGATTTGGACAACTTTTACCCAATTATTTTAACACTGACCGATCGGTCTGGAAAAGAACAGTTAACTATTACACATAAAAGTAATGTACAAGTTCATCAATAAAACATAATTAAAGAAATACCGTAATGCAAGTCATTTCAACTTGGATGTGCATATGATTTAAATGTTGTCTTCTTAATTTTCATCTTTATGTATCTATATTGAGGCCTTGAAGGCTTGTACACTTGATTTTATTGCAAAAAACACAGTAAGCGTTACAGTTTCAATGTTCTAGTAACATATTCCTCAGACGAAGCACTAATCAACGCTATCTGTTCATAATAAGGACCAGAATGCCAAGAGACCCTTTCTAAATCTACAGCCAATCACGTCCCAGAAATCGTTTACTTTCCGAAACTAAACAAATTTCAACCAATCACAGCTCGCCGCTTAAAGGCCGCGCTTTCTAATCAACTAAAACACTTTGACAAACTTGCAACAGCAGTACTACATGAAAAGAAAACTGAATCGAGCCGCCAATATATTTTAAATATATAATTTAGTAATAAATATAAATAACAATTAATAATAAATAAGCAATAAATAAGTAACAGAAGGGAATCTTAACAAAACAAAAATAATAAAATCATTAAATAAGATAAAACTAAAAACTGGGACACCTTCAAAACAGTTCTTATCTTCTGAAATACATTGTCTTATCTTGCCTGCCCAGCATGTCTTCCCATTCCTCATTTACACCCAAGCGATCTTTCATTAAGTACTACGGGAAATAAGGACTATTCTGTAGGACCCATTTTTTTTAGGTTTCTTTTTAAAATTTATTCATTTTATCATATTTTGTTTTCTTAAAATTTATTTTTCTTATTTACTTATTACTTAATTATTTATTTTACATGTTTGCGTCTCCATTCAGTGTGCTTTTAATGTAGTGCTGCTCTTACAAGTATTGTTATAGCGTTCAAGTTGACTAGGGGGCGTGGCCTGTAAGCGAGGACCTGTGATTGGTCGAAATTGTTTAGTTTCGGAAAGTAAACTATCTCTGGGACGTGATTGGCGGTAGATGTAGAAATGATCTTTTCGCCTTCTGGTGCTTATTACGAACTGATAGTGTTGATTAGAGTTTCGTCTGCGGAAGATGTTGATAGAACACCGAAACAGTAACAGGCAAAAAAGTCGAGTGTCCAAACCTTGTCAACATATTTTAATTTACTTTTCTTGTTTATGTTTATTATTGACTGCGATGCCAAGATGTTAGACACAACAATACAATGGATTTTTCGGGAAATTCCCTTACCCAAAGGAAAAAAAAATCCCTTTCGGTAGGCCTACAGGCTGAGGTAGATCTCGAAGTTTTTTTT
>JAGDQP010013952.1:16323-46429 GCA_022664845.1 Lepisma saccharinum
GCGCACAAACAAAGGTAGAGGATGTAATCAAGACTGCGAAGAAAATGAAGTGGAGATGGGCCGGTCACATAGCTAGACGAACAGATGGAAGGTGGACGACAAATGTACTACATTGGATTCCTCGAGAAAAGAAACGACCGAAACGACGTCCAAATGTAAGATGGGTAGATGAAATCAAGCGTTTTTCAGGAGCTACATGGATGAGGATTTCAGCAGACCGAGATATGTGGAAAGAAAAGGGGGAGGCCTTCATCCACCAGTGGATAGAAAACGGCTGAATATGATATATATGTATATATACACTTTCATATCGTATCGATCGTATAGGTGTGTAGGTATTTCTTCGAAATCTATCTAAAAATGTTGCTTCAAATCCTAGCTCATAACTCATCAATGAATGTAATGTATAGCATAGGCAGCATTCCACGAGGTTTTATAGTTATCGACCAACATTCGAACTATGCTTTTCACATTGGCATCGGGTAATCCAGGAGGGACCAACTTACTTTGGCCAACTTACATCGACATTGAACATGGCGCCGTGTTGGGTGATTAGTTGAATTACCATTTCAGCTCTTTTCAGCCTACGGAGACAGAATCAGGATATATATTCTGCCTGCCTGGAAGGTGTTATGCAAGTTATAGCTTTACAATTGTTTTGTGAGCTCCATTGCAGTTTGCAACGATCGCTAATGAAATTTAAATTTGTCTTCGGAGATGAGAGGTTACGTAAATTTTATTGCTGACCGTTTCATTTCTTTATGTAAACTATGTTCTACGAAGGCATGTTCTATTGTTCATACCTGCATAACAATGCAACACCTCATCGTTCATGACTCACCCAAGTTATTCTTCCAGATACTTCCTGGGCTATACGCTCGCAGGATTGTAATACAATAAATTTGAGATCTGATAGGAAATTTATTCAATCTTTTGCATTTTACACGTAAGAAATTCAATCGCTTCTGGACAAGAATTGAACGTTCCAGGATGGATATGTCCACATGACTACTCCAGTAACAGGTAGATCTATGCTATATCGAGTAAACCGCTCTTATTCTAGTGAAATCACATTTTAAGTTATGAACCGCTAATATTTTAGTATCTAACTTTAGTGGCTTCATTCATCATTCAAATCATTACGTTTTCTTGCTTAAAAGATATCCAATATTTGTGGAAAATATTTTATAAATAGGCCATAATGTAATGCAACTAAGGAATCTGAGGAAAAATTATAAATCGATTGTAGGTCTACCCTGAAAGAAAATAATAGCGGCATCTTTTACAAGTATTCTCTGCTTGACTACTAATTCTGTTTCTGGAGGAGACTACTTCAGTTCCTTATCATTACTCACGTCGATCCTGAAAGCAATGAAATAGCGCTCTCTCAATTTTTCGTATGTAACAGAACGAAGTAGTAATACGGAGTGTTAGGAACCGCCAGACTTTAGATGGTCTTTACCAGGCGAAGAAAAATTTCCTTTCAAGAAATTTTGAGATGCAGAGTTTTCGACTTAGATCCACACACTAAAGAAAAATGTATGGTTACACTAACCATATAACGCGATTTTTCATAGTTAATTTTGGGACAGCAATGCTATGGGTTGCAAATACCATACAAGTATTGTTAATCGCGTATTGTCATTACAGCAATACGTATGGTTAGGTGTATTTTCAGAGTTACAATACTGTTAACAATATTGTATGATCAAATTCTTGTTTCTAATTATATTAACAAAATATTTTGTAGGATTATAATTAATTATACAATACTGTATAGTTGAATTAACTATTGCGGAATCTTGTTTGACCATACTATATAGTTATACAACAACTATACAAACATCTTTCATTACATTCAAGGATAATACCATACGAATAAATAATTAGCAGTAATCGTTGGTTACAAATTCAGATTCCAGAATTCTCACTATTCTTGTTGTCTGGCGTTTAGAAATGGTAGCTATCGCAGCGCCATCTCTTGAGTACCGTTTAATCACATGAGCACAACATTACTACACATTGCGAAATTACTTCAAATTACGTAAAATTGTACAATACATTTATTCTTCGTAATCATAACAAGAATACTCAAGTCATAATCTCAAATGAGGCTATAACAAATCCTTCGCCATCCTTAGCTACATTTTTCTAATTTCTCTCGATTCGAACAAACAATATGGCTTCCAAGCACACAGAGTCCCAGAAAAAAATATTGTAATATTAACTATACTTTTGTTATTTTCTTTGCATGCGCATCCAATAACCATATAGTATCCTTGGAGCAACAATAAAAATATTGTCAAACTTGTAGGTCATGAAGGAATATGATAAAATCAACCATACGTATGCTTTCCCAGCTATATAAACTTTAACTATACTTGTTTAGGAATCCCAACTATACAACAATACGAGATATAGTCAACTTAGCAGAAAAGTATCGTTACCGTAGCACAATTATGGTTACGATAACTATAAAAATTAACAATACAGTTTAGCAATGCAAGTATGGTTGGATTTACCAGTTTTTTTACAGTGCACCCCAAAAATTCCATGGCATTGTCATAAACAAGATACTACCTTAATTAAATAATAACACAACATGTCGATTTAGTAAATTACACCCACAGTTCTATTCAAGGATTCCTTTCTGCCAAAAGTTTATGATTGAAGGAGCACAGAGGCGAGTACCTCAATTTTGAAGAAATAGAGGTTGCGCACTTGACAAGTAAGAAATCCCCTCTAAGTTCCAACTTTCAATCATAAAATTTTCTCCAATACATTTCTTAGATTATAACTTTGAATGTTATTGACTGAGCAGATATGTCTTGCGTCATTATTTGAAGAATTACGTCACTTCTGATGATGTTCTAAAATTTGAACACAGATAAAGCTGAACTCAATTCTATGCATGGAAATGTGCTCACAATTATATATTATTGTATAGTGAAAACCATAAATTTAATAGTTCTTTATCCATTGTAAGCGCGAAGTTCTCAGAGAGCACTTTAGCAGAAGCAACCAAATCACTCTACATTTCCCTCAGAGTTTGATTACTACGAACTTTTTATTTACCATTCGGGAAAGAATTTAGAGTGCCAAATGTATATTAACTTTTTCTGATTGATATACATAACAGTGTACACATAACATTGATCAGAGTATTTGGTTACAGTCAAGAAGGCAAAGAACAAAGATTTAGAAGTATTAAACTTCAATTTTGAATACTCCACTTATGTAGTGTTCATTACCTTGTAACTCACTCACATTTCTATTATCCACATACTATATAGCCCCATGGACACTTGATTCACTCACTGACTCACTCATCCATATAAATTCACAATGCAAACCACTGAAGTCAGAAACCCCAAATTTGGTACGAAGGTGTAGGACCATGAGTAGGTAAAGGCAAAAATCCGACATTTTGAAAAAGTCACCATCTTGGATCCAAAATGGCCGCCAAACCTATTGTTGTATAGGATACACAGCCTAAACCGCTGGTGCTAGCAAGATAAAATTTGGTATGGAGGTATATTATCACTAGTAGATTGTGAAAATATTACCAAATTTCTCCAAAGACGTCATCTTGGACCCAAAATGGCGGACTTAAAACATTTTCGACACCATTTGAGCTAGATATAGGAAATTTGGCATAAAGGTGCATTATAACGAGTAGTTTAGGAAAATATTACATTTTGGAAAAGTTTCCATCTTGGATTCAAAATGGCGGCCCGAAACCCCATTTTCCACAGCTTTGGTGCTAGATAAATGAAGTTTTACATAAAGTGTACCATCAGAAGTAGGTCACGACAACATAAGAAAACTTTAAAAGAAAGGTCGTCATTTTTAATCCAAAATGGCCGCTCGAAAACCCATTTTCTAAATCACTTAGTCTAGACAAACGAACTTTGGTATGAAGGTTGTCCATGACAAGTAGGTCATGAGAAATGGTGAAAAAAAACCATATGGGGGCACAACCCACAGTGGGTGGCATATTTGTACCATGGAGGCGCAGTCCCCCAGAGAGTGTCTCATTACGAAAAAGGGGGCACAGCCCCCAACCCCCCCTGCATGGAGATCTGGGGGCAGCGTCCCCCGCGAAGCAAAACGAGTCATATAATGTTTATGCAATTCTGAATGTTTGCTTTATGCTGACGTTGTAAAATTATTTTACATTGTCAGCCTAAAAACATTCAGAATATAATTGCTTTTCGAAAATCATTTATATAAACTAAAAACAATGGTCCTACATTAGACACTTGCGGAACACCGGAAGTCATTTTGTAAGAAAATTAGTTATTTTTTATATATTTCAATATATGACTAATTACAAAAAGGAGAAGAAATTTCAAAAGAGGACAATTTAGTTAAAACTCTTTTGTGATTTCTTTTATCAAATGCTTTCTTGAAATCTATGAAGTAAGTTTCACTTGTTAATTAAAATTGTATATTGCAAAATTTTAGCAGCTAAAGCATTGATTAGCAGTAACTCTGATTTTTAATTAGGATCCTACCCCCCCTAGAGAATTTCTAACGAACACATCTAACTTCTATATCCGATTATTACGATGTTTTCCCAACGTATCCTGACTTCCCTAAATCTCAGTGCATACAATGCAAAGAACTAACTTTGATTCACGTGCCCAGGTGTGTGTTATGATGACAATTGAACATTCTTAACAAGTTTTAACATATGCAAACGACAAGGAATACAATTTTACGAAACAGTCTGCAGAACAGAGTTGTTTTATTTACTTACAACAATGACTACTCTAAAGAAACAAGGAAAAGAACTTGACCTCTGGAAAATGCGGAACAATAACAATGTGATGCTGTATATCAATAATGACAAACATGTCTTAGATGATAATGACGATGATGATAACAATCAAATAACAACAAAGAATACTAGGGATGATGACACGAGGAATGTTAAGTCTTCATTTTTTCTAAGAATAATCTTCATTCAATAGGAATTAATACAATATATCTATGTTTGGATAATTTATGTATGGGTGTAAGTACGTACCTTCTTTTGTTTCTGTCAGTACATGCGTGTGACGAACAGGGGGAGGGTGTGTGAAGTACTTCCTTCCTTCCTTTCTGGTCCTTCACCCTGCTGGTGTAGTCGTGAGTTGGCTGCTCTCCAGATGAAGAAAGAACAAATCCTTTTCATCTGTCATTCAACCGAGATGCAGGATTGCCAACTCATGTAGTAAGTTCTGTTTGGTGAAATTTGTTTAACATTTAAAAAAAAAGGTCTAGGATTATTTCTTTAACTACCACAACGTTTCAGCTAGATCATACTAAGGAAGTTTTACACTGAAATTTACAGAAGTATCCATGCCCAGTTGGAATTAGAATCTAACACTCACATAACACAGGATGTCCGAAAAATAACCCCTTTAGGCACGTAGAATTTTACTTAAATTCCCTTTTTTATGCTCTTAAGATATTAAAAGGACATTATAGGTTTAAATTTCCGGGTTATCCCTATAAAATTCAGAGAAAATCCCGAAAATATCCCGTAAAAATTCTCGGCATAGGCGCTCATTTACGAAATGTAGATATTTGTAGAGTGTTCTAGGCATGTACCGGGAATATTCTAGGATGTACTGTGGATATCTCCATATTTCCATGGGGATGTCTATAGAGTATCCCTATCCCTATCTGTACTAGTGTATGGGAAGACTTCTAATGGGAATATGTCAAAGTAATCTTCCTCAAAACACATGAGTGTAAAGTCCAGCGAAAGAGCCGATTCATAAGACAACTAATGCAAATTTAGTTATATTTATGATAAAAGCAGAAATCAGAACTTAACTTAAGTTCATGATTGATTTAAATTGAATTGAAACGTTGGCTGTAACAGGGATTCAAACTACTTTCCAGAGTAACATAAAATAAAGCAAAATGGTTAGAAAGCTCCAGTTTCCTAGAGTTATTTTTAAACAAAAATCAATTGAGTTTATTTCCAAATTATTTTTGTTTGACACTAGGTTTGGAAGTCTGGCACTTTCTAATTTCTTGGTTCCGTTCTTCAGTTACTCTAAAACTTAACCTCTGTTTCAATGTAGTTTTCAACTGAACATGGCTTCCAGAAATATCCCGTTTAGATCGCCAATGTGCGTAGCAGAAGCCAAAGAAACTGAAATCGAGCAAAAGATTTCCTAAGAAATAGTTCTGAAAATATCAAAATTATAATCTTTGTAGAAATTTCAAGAAATAATTCTAAAATATTTTGAGAGCGTTCCGAAAGAACAAACCGTCTTCCAATATCCGTAAAATAAACTTAAAATATCCCAAGGAATGTTCTTAGAATTAGTACTCATCCCAGACATTAAAATATTCCGAGAACGATTTTCGCCCTTACCAGCAATATTCCAGAAATATTGTCATAATTTGACGGTATATTCGTAGCATATATGTACGTGTGCTGTACGCGATTTAAGCAGATAAGATTCAATCTACAATTCATGTAATCAGTGATTCCACCAGACCCCTCTGTGGGGGGTGTTTACCCCCCAAAATCTCGACAACACCCCCTCCAACTTTAAATTTTTTGCTGTGAAAAATCAACAGAAAACTTTACAAAATTTCACTTACACCCTCCCAATTTTGACTTTACACCTCCCCAAACTGAAAATCCTGGCTGAAACCATGAATGTAATAATTAACCTTGTGATCGAACTACGTTGTTCAATTACTTGTTTGTAATGTTCAAATTAGGACAAATGAGTAAAGGCTTGTGTGAAACGTAAGTAAAAGATTACGTTAAAGAAATAACGCACACAAAAATGATAAAGAAAGAACACACACAAGCATTATACACAAATATACACAAAGTAAGCCGATAATTGAGAAGAACCAGTGTTAGCAAAAAATGTTCTTACACATTCATTTTACTTAAATAATAATAATAACGTTTCCATAATAACGTTAACATGTTACGTTTCCATGGTCACGATACTTTTAGAGAAAGACGTTTTTACGCATTTCGTAAACCACCCAAAATACATATTCTAATACAGTGAACAATCTCTATACTTCAGCCGCACCAGAACTTTCAACTTACTACAGTTTGCATGGTGTCATGACTCATTTATCGAAACTTATTACGTTTGCTGCTCTTGCTTGAATAGAAATGCCAATTTGTTTCAGATTTCGTATGAATACATAGAGCTCAGTAGAAGTTTCCCATCCCATTGGCAGACCTATTTGCATCAGACTTCAGAACTATTTCGTATATCCTTGGCAACAACACTGAATCATTAAACACATACTCGATCACTACATAGAAATGGTTAATTCGATTGCAGCCAAACTTAACATAGCGGTGTATGGAAATGCTCTTAAACTGTGATGCCCAAGGTTTCTTTGACCATGGTACACACTAAAATTTAGCATGATCTTCACAAGCAAAAGCATCATCTGACATAATTAGCATACAAATCGTACGCGCTGTTCAATTGTAGCTTTTATATCGCAAACGTTAGAAAAGTTTTCACACATGAAGACAATTAATGTTTGTCAAAATAGCAAGAGGCCAAAATCAAAGAATTAAAATAGCTTTCTGGCACTGACCATTTTTAACATAATTTTATGTTATTAGTATGGGTTACATTCTGCCTTTTTTCAAAATAAAAAAAATAATTTTATGTATAGATTAAGAAGGAGAAATAAAAAAATAAACCATATTTCGACATGTTTATGGTAAATGAGTGTGGCGTGTCGAAAAGGCAAAAGCTGCGAGCCGGATCTAGCTCGCTGCTCTTAAAAGTTTCAGTATATTAGAATGTTTTGCTGTTTCCATAGTAACGACAAGAAAGTTTTTACATATATTCCAGCATGATGAAGGACTTGTTGAACCAATTTTAGCCAAATTTTAGAAATAAATGCAGGAAAATGCCGTTAGGGATTGAACAACACTACAGTGTTAAAACATTTGCCGTTTCTATGGTACTGGACTAAATTAAGTTTCTAAAACAATGTATAAAATGTGAAGCACTCGCTCAGCTAAATTCTATAGACATCGCAAAAGAGGAAAGCAACCTAAACTCTATTTAAGAAATGTGGATTGTATGTATTAATAAAAATAAGATTTCAGTTGAGTTGTATAAGTTCCTTCAGAGTTAAGGTCTCCACACACCTTGGGCGTGCTGAATGAAACAGTGGGAGCATACGCCTACTGCACTTTAAAACGCTCAAGTGGCATTGGTGAACTACAGAATTTCGGACTGAGCCATTCTATTTCTGGCCTGGATTAGGTCCTAGAGCGGTTTAGAGCTTGCTGGTATTATTCTAGAAGAGACAAACAGAACAGAAAGAAACATGACACGTAAAAAAGTCGTTAAAAGAAATTTAAATCATAGGTATCTGTTCCGCTTTTGTGGTTGATAAAACTTTGGTAAACTTTATTTTTATATGAGCCAGTCTAGTAACTTTGGACTTCGGCCCGTCACGATTCGCCTTTAGCTGCTAAAATCCACGCCCATGCCCCTGCCGGGACACGAACCCGGGACCTTCGAGCTGATGGCCTACCGCCGCAGACCGCTCGGCCACCATGGTGGTTTTTGTGGTTGATGTTGTACGTAGAAGGTAGTGCGATATTGTTCGAAAGGTATTTAAAACTTTGCTTTCAAATATTCCATTACTCCGTCTCCGCGATCTAGCGGATAAAGTAGCGGATTTCATATTTCGGAAGGCACGCAGATTTGAGTCCTTTAGCTAAGCATACCGGCTGAGGTTCTTTTCTTCACCAAGAGAGTGCCGATATGATACCTAGAGAAGTACCCTGAAGTAGGGGTGTTCCAAAACCGGTTAACCGGTTTCTTTTCAGTTTGGGAACGGTTCGGTTTGGGAAAGGTTCTGTTCAGGAAAGGTTCGGTTCGGTTTGTAGAATCGTTCAGTTCGGTTTAAGAACTGGTGGGCCCTGTTTGAGGACTGTTTTGTTCGGTTTCAGTTTAATATTCGAAATAGATGGAAATGCAGTTCTCGTTATTAGGAACCGTCCACCCAGAGATTATAATGGGGCTGTAATGTTATGTTTTTCGGTATAACTTTATTCAGATGTAAAATTATTTCGATATTACTGAAACAATTGAGGGTTCATACTGTGTGATACTTTCAATGATGCTTTGGAAATTGGAATAAAACTCTTAATATCAGTTGGAAGACAACTTTACGGCATGGGCGGATTTACGAGAGATGCCCTGGAAGGGGGGAGGCAATTACTTGAAGGGTGGATGCTATTCCAGGGGAAGCTACGTTTAGAATGAAACATTAAACTCGTCCTAGGGGTGTTCCGAAAACTGGTTTCGGTTCGGTTTGTAGTTTAAACCGAATCAGTCGGTTTGGACTTCAAACCGGTTCGGTTTTAAAACGGTTCGGTTTGGACTTCAAACCGGTTCGGTTCGGTTAACCGTTCCAAACCGGTTCAAGTGACAAACCGAAACCGCGGTTTACGTTTTCAGGAATCGTCCACCCCTACCCTGAAGGCTTCTTCTTTCTTACCAATGAATGCATGCTAGCCGAAAGACTACACGTTTCATACATGTTACAGAATTAGGCTACTGTAGGACATAAATATAAGTTAAGTTCAATGTAATTCATATTCTGTTGCATAGCCCTTTAACTTCATGAGAATGTATCTCAGAAGGTCAACGTTTCAAAGTGAATGAAGGTTAGTAAAGATGAAGAAAAAATACTAACGTAGAGGTGAGGTTGAGGACAAAGTTCGAAATCGCGAGAGTGAGAGTAAGTGAGGTTGAGAGTAAAGAACGTAAAATTAGATGAGCACAGGTGCAAAATTCAAACGTAAGTGTAAGGGCAAATTTACATGGAGAGGGTGAATATGAGTAGGGGTTAGTATGAGAAGAGGGAAATGAAGATGTAAGCGTGAGGATAAGAGCGCTTGGCACACATCCTCCTCTAGTTGTATTCACACATTAAACATGGATTATTTTGATCTCATCTTAAATTTTCTTTCTTATTGTTCTGTTATTTAAATTTGTTTTTACGAAAATTACATGCAACGAATGTAGTAATTTTACTACAGCAGACGGCACTCAGGATCGCCGAGTGACTAGCACGTTCGTTTGTGTGAACGTAGTCAGAAGTTCAAGACCCGGGTGTGTCCTTTTAACGAGGCATTCGCAGCCTAATTTACCCAAAGCTGTAGGTCCAGTCGCTACAAACTCACCAGCTCGTTAACAACAATTCACTCTTAACGGTAGGATGTGGCGCTAAAGTACATTGGAAGCTTACACGATAGTACTGAATTTAGTGCAATAAATAATTAAACATTTTTCTTTCTTTTTTTAATATATATACAGGGTGTCCATAAAGTCCGTTGCCACCCCGTGTATCTTCGAAACGACTGCGAATATGAGCAAACGCAAAAACACGTTCTTCATTATTTTGAGGGGCTTCAATTTTGAGCTATAAAAGTTCCACCCCAGACCCCCTAAATTGGGGTACGGGGGTCAACTTGAAAATTTCAAATAGCAAATGGGGTCGAGTAATATATCGTTTCAAAGGTCTCAACAATTTGCCGTCAGTTTCAAGTCCCTATGTTGACCCCATCCAAAATGGCGGCAGTCACATTTCGTGTCCATAAAGTTCGTTGTCACCCTGTGTATCTTCAAAACGACTACGAATATAAGAAAACGCAAAAGCGTTTATTCCTTCATTATTTTAAGGGGCTAACATTTTTAGCTGTGAAGGTCTACTTCGTGTCCCCCTAGGTGGAGTAAACAGAGGTCAGGATTTACGTAAAATTGTCAAATGACAAAAGTGGTCGAGTGATACCTAGTGTCAATGGGTTTGATACAAGAAATAATTTGGGGAAAAATTAAAATTTCAAATTGTTCCATATTTCAAATGGCAATAAGATGAATGTTCTAAAACGAAACTTCTATTCTTCACTCAGACAGCGAGAGGTCTAGAAGTTACTCTTCACAGCAAAATCTGTATCTAACTGTTGTTGTCATGATTCTTTTCGAAGTTCTAACATACCCACAAGTAAGCTGCTATTTTAGTCCCATAGTTTTGTAATGCTAGGAACATTTCGAAACATCTTTAATTTTCTTTAATTTTCTTTATGAGTGTTTGCTGATAGATGTAAATTGTTAGTGTTGTGAAGAGGTTCCAAATTGCTGACAATAAGTTTTCCACCATGTTCCTACGTACATATGCCTTAACCGCTAAATAGTTTCTACATGTTCAGCCTATAAATAAGTAACTTCAACGCGAAATTTTAATCAGCAAAGTGTAACTGGAAAGACACTATTTAGTGGTTAAGGCATATGTAAGTAGGAACACGCTGGAAAACTCATTGTCAGCAATTTGTAACCTCTTCACAACATTGACAATTTACATCCATCAGCAAACCCTCATAAAGAAAATTAAAGAAATAGAAAATGTTTGGAAATGTTCCTAGCATTACAAAACTCTGCACCAATATAGCAGCGTACTTGTGGGTACGTTAGAACCTCGAAAAGAATCATGACAACAACAGTTAGATACAGTAACTTCTAGACCTCTCGCTGTCTGAGTGAAGAATAGAAGTTTCGTTTTAGAAACTTCATCTTACTGCCATTTGGAATATGGAACAATTTGAAATTCTAAGGTTCCCCAAATTAGTTCTTGTGTCAAACCCGTTGACACTAGGTATCACTCGACCACTTTTGTCATTTGACAATTTTACGTAAACCCTGACCTCTGTTCACTCCCCTAGGGGACACGAAGTGGACCTTCATAGCTAAAAATGTTAGCCCCTTATAATAATGGAGGACGTGTTTTTGCTTTTTCTTATATTCGCAGTTGTTTTGAAGATACACGGGGTGGCAACGGACTCCATCGACACGAAATGTGACCTCAGCCATTTTGGATGGGGTCAACATAGCGACTTGAAACTTTCGGCAAAATATTTCTTTTGTCGAGACCTTTCAAACGATATATTACTAGACCTCCTTTGCTATTTGAAATTTTCAAGTTGACCCGTGTACCCCTATTTGGGGGGGTCTGGGGTGGAACTTTTATAGCTCAAAATTGAAGCCCCTCAAAATAATGAAGGACATGCTTTTGCGTTTGCTCATATTCGCAGTCGTTTTGAAGATACACGGGGTGGCAACTGACTTTATGGACACCCTATATATATATATATATAGTTGAATGTAGTTCTTGAATGAGTAGCTTCGTGCACTACCAAAAACTCATAAGTTACTGGATATAAAGCTTTAACAAAAACAAATGTTTAAGCTAGACCCTGCGTAGAATAGAAATCGTTATGCTGGAAACAGTGGCATACAGAAATCATATCCATACGGGGAATCAACTTGAACACTTAAAATAGAAACTATTTCATTTTATTAACAAAGCATTTAACGTGGAATAACTTCTGATTTGTTGTTCTTATGTTATTTACAGTTTCAGAGATTCCATACACTATTAAAAACTGCAGAAGTCTCAGAAAGGGAAAAACAATATATAAGGAACGTTTTCTAAAAGAAAAAACACTTAATAATATGTACATTATTTTGTTTTGGTATATTTGCCATACGCTTTGCAATAATTCAGAACGATTTGGGGAAGTATACAGTTAAAAATATAATTTTCTTTCGTTTTGAGGTTGGCGCTACTGCTTGGATGTCCCCTATCCTTCTACGTGGTATATATCATGTTCCAACAATAAATACTCGTGTTTTTTTACCTCTTCGGTGTTCTTTATGTATTCTAAAAGAAAAATTCATGTGTAGGGTACACTACCTGTGCACAATTACCTTTCGAGAGAACGATGTTTCATCATTGTTCTTCCAGATAATAAAAAAGGAAAGGAGTGAACATATTTTCCATATACAAATTCCTTATATGTCTCCATTCCTTCACCTTCACCTTACAATACGGATCATTACTTCTATCAAACTTAAAATTGAAAAGGAATAATGGGCAGTATAAACGCCTACATACACACTACCTTAAAACGAAGAGGATGGAAATAGTTACAATATTTAATTTCAACGCTCGAACATTGAGGACTACAGAATTCCCATAAAAGTATTCATCTGTTTTATACATTCAATTCTCCTGCTTGTCTTATTATAAGGGCATTGACTCCCCAGCATTATTCTTTGAGATATCTGGCTTCTGTTGCTTTACAAATAAGAATTTAAGATAATTTGTCTTTGAGTTTAACTAGCCTCGAATTCGTTTCTTCCGTAATGAACCAACAATAATTTTATTGTATTTTTAGAACAATAACAATACTAATAGTGACACTATTGTTATTATTTTATTGTATTTTCTTTGTAGCCATGAGACAATTATGGATCTGAGGTATCAGGTCCGTTCACGAGCTTTCTTTGGGGAGAAGAAATTTAGAAGAATGTAGGAGAGAAAGGATATCATTTCTACAATTTCGTGAAGAATGTAAGGGATACGAAAGAAAACCTTAATCATGGACATGGGGGATAATGCCCCCAGTCATTTCAGAATGACTATAAATATTTCATTCTAAACGATAGCTTTTATTGCCCCCCCCCCCGCCCACGCACAGGGTCTCCCCCCTAAATCCGCCCATGATCTTAATCAGTTTGTCGAATTCATATGACTCTCAAGCGCCAATCCGAGGTATTGGTACCCAATACCAGTTAAGTAGCCATTAAATCGCGAAGTTTGCGTTTATAGGTCTAATAAAAAGTTGCTACGTGCGTCAAGCCTTTTGGGTTTTGGTTTTCCTGTAACAACAGTGGTGTGCGCCAACCAAGATTTTTTTATCTCAGGCCAACGCACGCTTAACAGGAAATTATCATGCCCCAAGGACGTTCAGCGGCAATCTTCGATCAACTTGAACTTGAATTAGGTTCTGTCTTGATCGGTCATTCTCGGGAGTTCAGAGTCCTTGAACCTAGTTTATTCGCTAGTTGGATCCTAGTTTCAGTAGTATACTGTATGAAAATGTGAATTTATTTAATATCAGGAGGTTCGTCACCTAACAGAAATGCTATCAGGGTGTACAAATTCAGATGGCTGGATTATCTAATTCCACGAGAATCTATTCATTAAAATAAGGACACAAGTGTTGTAATTAGCCATTAATTACACTAATAATGTTCTTCATTTCTTCTGGATAGTTTATGAACTAGTAATATTCAAGAAAACGTACTCAAGAAGGTACTTTCACTCGAGGCAGAAAATTCACACTGGAAGAGAAACTTTTTGAAATTTTACTTATTAGAAACTCCCAGAATGGACGATTATTTGTGAATTGACATGGAACTTCCTTTTCTTTACCTTCAGTGTTTCCAGCAGTGGTGAATCCCTACACATATTTGGTGATTGTTACGAAATCGTGCTTCGCTACACTGATTTTTGTGATGGCGGATGAACGATGGACTGTACCAAGAGAGATGGTAAGAATACAATAATTCTCGTATTAATAAGACTATTTGCTGTATAAATAGACAAATATCCGATAAAATATTGATCACATCTGGACGTTGGATATTTGAGGTTTGTTTTAGTAATTGACAAAGAAGGCGTCAGTGTCTTTAAGTACATTTTTTTTTTGTGAGTGAAGTTGTCAGCCGCCGCTGCGTGGATGCATTGTTTATATGCAGATAGAAGATATTTTTACATGCATATTTATGGATGTGTTGCATGTTAGCTGCAAGAAATAAATACAGCAGTTGATTCTACATTTATATCAGAGGATATGTATTCTTCAATATTAACCATCGGGGAAAAGCGTGAAAACTGTGAAAACAGAGTTTTTTCATGTGTCTGTGTGTGTGCATGTTTGGAATTTTCTTTGTTCCCGCGCCATTAACGGTTAGCAAAAGCGATCACGGGTTACTCCTTGTAGTAGTAGTATAATAAGGTGTAGGCATAGTGTTAATACTTAAATTGCCTTTAATTTTGTGTTTGTTGCTTATGTAAGACGCCTCCGTATACGGTTACTTGTTCTCCAAATTCTTAATTGCAGCGCCATCTACCAGACTCTTTATAAGTATGCGGAAAATATATGTAATTACTTGGAAGACAATAACTGAAACGTTAGATGCCAGGTTTGTACTGAGATTTTAGAGTAGTATTTAAGAATAGAAATTGCACTCGTCTGTTGAAAATATGCAGAATTATTTTGCCGTTCAAGGTTTGATAACTGTTTAAAGATATAATTTGCCCAGAAGACCTTTTAATGAATCATGCAACGTACATATTTTCAGCATTTCTGTGAATGATTAGTATAGGTAGAACAAAGACGTAGCGTTTTCATAATTTAACTGTGCTTCGTTAACGTATTATCGAGGACTCTGTGTAGCAGAAGCACAGAAATGAATAATACGCATACCTCCACATGAAGATTGACTGCATTCAACGGTGTCGGAGGATGTGAGTTAAAGTGAGACAGTAGTCTGCACAAAGACTGATCATCTTGCAATTCACCATTTAGGACTGTACGCTGCAGTGACCAAGTTTTCATACGCGTTGGGTTTCGGCCCGAAGGATGCCGAACGAATCAAGGACATTTTCCGGGAGCACTTCTTTGGACCAAGGGATCCATCCTAGGAAAAGATGGAGTTTTATCATCTGTAAAGCGACGTAATGATACTTCTCTGTCTCAAAAAGTCTAAAGAACCACGCCCTCAGTCACGTTTAACATCTCAATCGCTGGTAGACACTGCATCTAATGATTCAATATCTTTGGAAACTGATTCAAAATCTTTGGAAACTTCATCATCAAGCAGAAATTCAACTTCAAATTTGGCTTTAACTACAACCCACAGTTTTCTTCTAACCAACGGTGATGCAAAATTCAGGATACCGAAACGAGTTCTACATCAACTTCAGAAATACCTTCCTCGGGCCACCTATATTCGAGTCACCAAAATTGACTCGGTTTCAGCTCTGGTTTGAAGCACGATATAGAACAATAAAAACTGAGATTATATAACTATGAAAGAATTCTTTACGTTAGTATATGATAAGATTTATGCACACGAATATGGATAAAATTATGTATATGTATGAATGTAGCTTATCTCTTGAATGTGTAGTTTGACTTGGAGAACCTATAGATTTTCAAAGACAGCAGAAATCTTTAATGGCGTGTAAAACTTACATGGAAAAAGGTGTGAGAGAGTACCACACACGAGAGGTCAAGACACGGACAACAATCTGAGGTAACACCTTCAGCTAAACTTGTCGTGCAGACACAAAGAAAGTGATGAAACAAATGTTTATTATTTCTTCTTAGACGCCATGGGAACCGCGTTAACAAAAATAATATGTGTTAGTAGTGTTGACAAGAAGCAAAAGAAAGAACACAGCAAATATTATGTTAACAGGTTCCCTGCCCACTTCCCTCTTGTGCGTGACAACAATGTGATGAGGTCTGAGCTGTAACGCATCGGAAACTCAGATTCTCATATTTCTTTTTCCTAAATACAGTTTGGAAATCTTTTGATAAATTGTTATTCTTTTCGTGATAAGTACTTGTTATTATGTATCTATCAATAGTCTTTTGATTTATTTAGCTTACATTGATGAGCCTAAGCTTCTCACATATCTGAAGGACGACGTCCCTTAATTACTCTCTCAAGGGCAGAGAAGAGGAGGTAGCGAGCAGGGACTTACAGCTATTATTTGCCTTGTCAGCTGAGGCAACTCTGCAAAACCTCAATCTGTATGGCTTACAGCAGTAACGAAGACCCTGGCAATGTTACCAGACTTTGAATAGGTTTTATATCAGCGGATTATTAATCACGTGAAGCCATTTATTTTGAACTAAACAACAAGGCTTTCTTTCACACAAATCCACGGTAACAAATCTTGCAATTATTACAGATTTTATAGCAACCTGTTTAGATGAAGCAATGCAAGTCGATGTGATTTATATTGACTTTGAAAAGACGTTTGATAGAGTAAATCAGAATATATTACCAGGTAAATTAAATGACAATCATTTCCTTCCTTGCTTAGGTTCATGTCCTTTTATTAAACTAATCACAAACAATCTGTTCTATTTAAAGAATAAAAATGTAATGAATATACAGCTCTGTCAGGAGCCCCCAAGGCTCGAATCTTGGGCCATTGTTATTCCTCTTGTTTATGAATGACCTTCCGGAATTCATGCCCGAGATCTTGGTGGCACCTTTGAATAGAAATTGACGTTTAACAACCGCATAACAAGTTACAAATGAAGCTTTTAAAATACTAGGATTTCTAATAAGGAAGGGAAAAGATTAGAGAAAATGTACTATACTTATGTTCATTCCAAACTGAAATATGCGTCTACTATTTAGAATCCCTCATCAAGAAAAAAAAAGTAACAACTAGAGAAAGTACAATCCAAATTTCTTAATTTCTCACCCACAAAGTAACTCGGATGTATCGTACTTATGAAAACTACAGCACAATAATTGAAAACTTTACTTAACAGACGTTACAGCATCTCTGATTTGTTATTTCTTGGAAAAGTAATACAGAATGGCATAGACTGCACACATTTAGAATCATTTTTACAGTTTCGTGTCCTGTCATTAAAAACTCGCGTAGACAATACTGGTCTCTTCCACTGCACAAAGGTATAATGATTAAGTCATCAATCTGTAGAATATGTACTGCCTACAATGAATTGTGGAGGAATTGCATTAAATTTGATAGATGTGACATGTCTTACAAAGCATATAAAGATGTTGTAATAAAAAATGTCTGTAAACAAACGTAAATATGGACACATTAATTGAGCTATAAAGCCTGTTAGGTTGACAATAAATAAATGAATAATCCCAAGCCACAAGTGTAACGAATATAAGACAGGGACAATACAGGGATATGTAGAATACTAATAGTATTAGCATAAATTCATCTGAATATGTATCAGTGATTGTCATTCTATTCACATCAGAATAATTTAATCATCATCAATCATAATACTCTTCCACAAGCGAAACATTATGCTCTCTTTATTCATCCGATCCTGCTTTCCCCTCCTTCCTAGCTTGCAGTTCGCCTTCCTTAATACTTACTATAAGTTGCAACTGTCCTTCTTCATATTCCTCTACCTCAGTCTTCTTGTCTTCAACTCCATCACCGTGTTTGCAATCTCTGCGAAAACTTCTCCATTATAGTTCGTCTTTCGCCTACTGTCTTCAGCACTTCTACATTAAGTGGAAGCTCTAATCTTCTTGTCCAGCTAACTTTTACATTCTTCCCCATGCTCATATGTCCAATGTTTCTTTATCACTTTCATCATAGAGCCTACGCTGTTAAGAATTTCCCTAAACATTTCTGGAAACAGCTAGGCAACCACAGCTGTTCGGAAATTTCTAGGAGCTAGGCTAATCGAAACCTGACACCATCGTTCAGGTTTCAGAAATACTAAGAGCGAACGAAAAGAAAAGAAGAGATGCTTCAGCGAGATTTGAACATGGGTTGCTTAGTTCCACTTTATCATCTTACCGACTAGACTAATTTGCCATACATGAAGATCACTAGATCGAAACAGGATTGAAGATCAGAAGTTCGTTACCTGAACTCTGAAGACATAACTAAATTGTTCCCACCACTTAACGCCACATTTTAATCACTTCTGTATTTGTCAACTAAGGATTGGAATTCTTTTTTACTGAGAAAACTTCCCATTTCAGTTAAAATAAACAGTAGATTTAATCAAGATGCCGGCAGCAAGAACTTGATCAAAATTGAAGAACTGAATTGCAAAACATCACAAGTCCACTTATTTCGTATTTTCATTTTTTCTGTTCGTTCGGCATCTTATGTTCGGAAGTCTCTTTAATAAAAGGTGCATATCAATCAAAGTATTGCCTGCAGTCCTAGTTATTTGAGGTATAGATGGTTTGACGCTATAGTTTTCCATCATGTCTCGACGAATTACGTTTTACAGATGATTCTGCCATGACCGTTGGAAACTAGTCGGCGGCACTTTCCATACTTCATCAGTATTCGAGAAAGTTGTATTTGTCGAACCTATTGCAGTGGGCTAAGGAAACATGGTTCTCGACAAATAAACCGAATTGAAAATTAAAAAAAAAAACTTTTAGTTTTAATACAAAGAATGTTGAAGAAGAGGGACTTGAAAACTATTTCGTTAAAGTTTACGATAGAATAATCCAGTTAACTGCAATTAATTAAATAAATAATTGGAAATTATCCTTAAATGCACCCAACGCATCTATAGTGTGAAGTTTCGGTTTCCTATCTCGCAGGGAGTTTAATCTATTATACAAAAAATAATTTAAAAAGGATTTTAAAAAACGCGCTTTTTTAAGATGGACTCTTGCATCTAAGAGCACCCCACGCTTTTATTTTTCGATTCATAAGATTAATTCAATTTATTGCTTTTTTCACTTTTTAGTCCATCTTAAAAAAAGCGTGTTTTTCTTTAAAATTATTTTAAAATTAATTTTTTTATCTATAGCTAAGTATCACCTTTGAATGGATGCACCTTATTTTGATGAATTTGTTTTCGTTCCCGCGTTCTGATTCCACTCAAGGATCTTTGAGACATGTCTGGGAGAGTGAGCAGAAACAATAAAAGCCCACGTTTAACTGATTCATACGTACTTAATGCTCTTGACTAACCCCGTAAAAGAAATACAAATCTAAGACACCCGTAATAATGGCAGCATATCCTCACCTTGAATGACGACTTCACGATATTCCTATTTCAGTTCTTAGCCGATTTCAATACACTGTAACTAGTAAAAAACTTTTTAAATAAATACTTTTCTTAAATAATTCGTACTAAAAAGTAAAAAAAAAAAATAATTTTGTTTAGGCATGACTAAAAAAGAAAAGAATGAGGCGCTCTCATATACAGTAATTTTGTAAATTTTTTCAATTGGGGTGTCTCATGCTTTTCATTTTAGTCATGCATAAACAAAATTATATTTTACTTTTTAGCAGGAATTGTTTAAGAAAAGTATGTCTTTAAAAAGTTTTTTTTTTTCAGTTACTTCGGTGTTCGGATACCTATTTTTTCAAGCTAATGTTTTCTGACTGAAATCCTTAAGTGTTCTGCAACCATTCAAACGCAACATAATTGCTGGATAGTATCTATTTTAGGATAAAGATGTTCATATTAAAAATAAATAAAATAAGCTTGTAAATTATAGAAATATATAGAAATAACGAGCGCCTCGTTAATCTAATGGTTAGTGTTTCTGACTACAGATTGAGGGGTCCCGGAATCGGTTTCCGGCGCTGCCAAGGATGTTTTCCAAGCCGCGGGGATCTGGAACGGTGCCCAACCAGCATCGTGGTGCAATTAGGGAGCTGTTATGAATAATAAATAGTGGCGATCACAGTAAGAGCTTTCCTCTATGAACCCGTGTGGTCAGCGTGGTAGCAGTAGAGAAATCTCCTTCCTTCGGGGAAAGGCCTCATCCAGTAGTGGATCGAATATGGCTGTGATTTATTTATTTATATGAAAGTAATAGTAATAATAATAATTCACAGCCATATTCAATCAAGTAGTAATTATATGAAAGTAACAAAGGAATATTGTATTGTCACCCGACTTACGTCGCTGTGCAAATTTTCATCATTGTATGACATCGGAAAACGAGCTAAATTAACGTTGCAAGATTTGACGACTCCACAAAGCATTGTGAACTAAAGAAAAGCATGTAAAAATAGAATTCACTTTTGCAAAATCATTAAACCGGCTTTAAAATGCACTAAAACCAAAACTGTAATCATTATTGTATTTAAATATGCTAGATATGTAATGATTCCAGATGTTCTTAAAGTCGGGTCCAAAGTAAAGCAACCTAGCGATCTTACTTTTATTAAATTCAGTCATTATAGCTTTTTTCATTGATATCATTACAAAATGTTGATACCCATGCACAAGCACAATCGTCTGACGTGTATGGAGTGCTTATCATCCCGTTGAAATCGAGAAGCTTTTGAATTTAAAAAACATTTGCTTTCTGCTGTATTTTATGAAGGAGATTTTATTTGGGAAATTATATGTATAGTTTTCTTTTCAAAGCATCCAACCCTGTATTGAAGATACAAAATGTCAATCGGAGACAAGAAGAAGACTCGTGCGTTTACGCAGCTCACGTTTCTCTCACATTCTTTCCGTTTTCTTCTCCCCTGGAAACAAAATCTCCTTTCCCACTTCTATACACACACACACATTCACACATGGCACCTGTGTCCACCGCTACAGGCAGGCAGTGTCCTTCCTTCCAGGGGGGCGTGTGCTCGGGTTCAAAGTTCAATAAACTAGCAAGCTCTTCATAAAGAGACCTCTGTCACCCACCCCATGCAGGGAATGAGATAACACATGGAAGAGGACGTAACTATGAAAGAATTGGACACCATCTGTTTGTGTATGCTTTCTGAACAATCACCCTACTTAAGAAGCATGTGATAAGCAACAACATTCGTCTTAAAATTTTTCAGAGCTTGTCCAACGTCAACCCAAAAGGTTTTATGATTGTTTCACACCTGGCCTCAACAGCCCTTAATATATTTAAGAAAGAAGCATTAATACGAGCCGCCGAGTTTATCATGATGAATGTCATTTACTGTCCTTAACACCCCTTTTCTTATCATTAACTATTTCTGTTTACTTCATAATTTCATGTGCTTCCATTTTCCTAATCCCATAAACACCGTTTTTAATAGAAGATTTTCAAAACTTATTTACTATGCTTGACTGCATTTGAAAATCCTTATATCATTGTAATTGCCATTGACTTATTAATCCGCTTTTCTTGTACCTTCATTATTATTATTTTAATGATCATGATCGTCATCATCAATGCTGTCATTCACTAACAGCTTGTCTATAAAATTCCGGTGTTTTAACCTTGTAAAGTTACCTAGATCTTAAAAGTAGGGGAAATTTCCAAAGAATACTTTTTCTTATCCTTATAAAGTAAAAGCTACATATTTCTACAGATCTCCTGTCCTATAACCCTTGGAATGTGAGTAGTACGAGGTCTTTGTCCAATACCAAGAAATCCTAGATATAACTTACCAAAGAAAAAGTGTTTAATGCGTTAAACTGGTTGATATAGGTGACAAGAAGTCTCTTGACATATTCAGTGTGAAAGTACATTGCACCCTGACTAAAAGAATATTACTCATTCTCACTGATACAGTGGTAAAGAACACTGACAAGCTATCATGAGAACGGAAATTGTGTACAATTTCGACCCTCTGTTTAATTTCAAGAATTTGAAATTGCGCACAGTTGCTATTTTCAAAAATGGGGCCGTGTGAAAGTCTATACTAATAATAACGAAATGTAATATTTTAATGAAAAGACGTAACATTTTGTGCAACGAAAATTTGCAAAGTTCTCGACCAATACGGTGTCATTCCATATCAAATCAACCAATGGTCTGGAACTTGAAGTCTCAGAAATCCGAAATATGTTGTACATTAGTACTATTGGTAAGGATGAAAAATACAAAATTTCTTGTTTTGTCGATTTTGGTTTCTGAGTTATAAATTGTTAAAAATAAAAAAAAATCGACTGGATATTTGACGCTTTTTGAAATCTTTAAAAGTCCGAAACTGGAAAACTATTTAACGTAGACAACTGAAACTTGCAGCATCCGTTTCAGAATTTCAAGAGCTGTACTTTGATATATTACTTGGCTTTATTAGACCAATCTATGCATATTTTAAAAATAAAACAAAACTTGTTTTTTGAATAACTCAAAAGGCTGGAGACTTTTCTGGCAGTGTTTCCTTGTCTTGCGCTCTGAAGTGCACTCAGCCTCTTATCAAATTGAATATCAGAGTGTCCTTGGTACTCCTGGGCACCTTGGGAACGTAATGCCGATATAGCGTAGGGTTGACCACCCCTCCTCACTTTGTACCTTGAGTTGAGAAAATGTAACTACCTCCACATCCCCGTGCACCATTCACGATGCGTGGATATCTCACAGAAGATACCTTCACTCAAAACGAATTCCCTTTCCTCACAAATTGTAGTAGCTTGCTTCCAATATGTAACTGGTAATGTAACTTAATTTGACTTACATGTGTTACAATATAAGAAGATATTAATCTAGGCACTACTGCTTGGAGGCTTAACATTGGCATCTCAGTATGAATCAGTATTCAGGGCCACAAAACGCACTGTCGCATATATTTCGTTTCGCAGATTCCACGGTCGTAAAACGCATGTGGGTTACATAGGCAGGTTACATAGTAAGAGAAAAAATGTAAAAATTAAACTTAAAAATTTCGCAGTTTGATTTTTGCCACTTATGTTCTGAAATGGCTTTAAGAGGATGTAAGATGTCAGGTACGTCAAATATATTTACCTGAAAATTATATTTTATTTATACTCTTTATTACAATAATAAATGGCTGTGACAGAATTAGCTTTTCGAAGTGATACAGAAATACTTCAGACTGTAAACACTAAATTTACGCTTTGTAGATAATGATGTAATAGCTAAAGCAACCGAAAAAGACAGTTCTTAGAGTGCACGTATATTTAGCATTACATGCTCAATTATTTAATAAAAAATTAATTATAGTTTTGGTTAGCTTTGTTTGAGCAATAACATATCGTCAATAATGTTAGTACCGATCAAAAAAGTTCTAAGAACATTCACACCCCTTGAGGAGTGTTTTATAAATGCCCAGGATGTAGTCATACGAATGGCAGATACAACAAATAACAGCAAATAAAAGTTGTAACTACAACATAATTTAACGATTGCATTAGAATTGTTAAACTCATTACGTTAACTTATTATAATATATTTTGCTTTATGGTGATAAATTAGAACTTAGCGCTAAGACTCATTTTTGAATAAGTACGCTACCGTCGATGCCCTTCTGGGATAATGGTGTTCGTGGATTTCGAAAGAATTACTATGATTGAATTCATATAATCGAGACCAGACTGAAGTCTAGAATTACCAAAATAACCTATTCAATACAAAGTTTAAAATAAAGGTTACTATAAATAGTTGTATTGTTATTGCTATTAGCAGTAGTAGTAGCAGTAGTAGTAGTTGTTGTTGTAGAAGTAATAGTTTCCTATATTTTGTTTCGTAACAGCAAGAAATAAGCAAAATAAACGCTGTACATTGAAGGGAATGCTATAAAGTAGGACTATAAATGGAATTCTAATAAAGATAATACATTTGGATAAATTATTAATAAATCAACAGCTTATGGTAGATAATATGGTAGTTTCGTTTATAGTGCAGTGAAATTAGACATAAACTTGGACATTAAAAAGAAGGAACCCTGCTGCAATATGTAGTACTACTACTCCTGCATTCCTCATAAAAAGTTTCCAAGAATCCTGAGTCGAGTTTAGGAGATATGACGTCATTAATCTGGCGGTCGTTAAAATTCGTAATGAAATCTTTAAACGCATATCAGATCTCATAGAATAGAGATAGACACGTCATTTTTGTATCAAATACAAAGGAATTACACTGAAAACCAAAGTACACTTAAAGTGTACAATATGGCCAGAAAAAAAGTTCACAATATGCCAGTTCTAGCTAGAATAAATGTTCTAGTTTTGCCACGTTTTTTAGGGCATAATATGTGAACATTTCGTAAAATTAGTATGAATTACATCACTTTTTTTTTGTGCACAACACACTGAAAATCTCCTAGCACAAAAAACACACAATATCTTCACTAAAAATGAACTTTATGTGACCCTCCCGAAAAAAAAATGTGAGTTTTAGTGTGCTCAATGTGTCTATATTAGCTTCTGCCCCACGGTGCACATTTTGTACCCATTCAGTTCATATTTATTTATTATTAAGTTTCAGATACAGCTGGAGTTGCCATTTTACACAGAAAGTAAATAACATTACAACAAACTAAATAACGTTACTACAAACTAAATAACATGAAATTAAATTTTAAACAACACATAACACAGCAATTGATATAAATAACATAACGATTATACTACACAAGAGGAATAACTCAGATATTGGTATTTAGCGTTCGATGGAAAGTGTTTTTAGATCCGAAAATATCGATATTTGAATCGAGATTATTGTACATAATTACTAGTCTGTGGAATAAGGAGCGCTGCAGTATACGTACCCTAGGCGTGGTACAATGAAGGAGGTTATTTTTTCTGGTTATTCGCAAGGGAACACGGAAGAAAAATTTAGATAACAACTCTCCCGTTCTATAAGATTCCCGTTAAGTATCTTGTATAAGTAAATCAAATCTGCCAGCTTGCGACGAGAAGAGGGAACGTGGAGACCAAGAACGGATAATAACTCTGGTTTGCTTAAGCTACGTACTGATGGTATTCTTCTTTTGACTATAGCAAGAAAAAAAGTTCAGAACAGAATCAATATGAGATAGATACTAGCCATGTTCCAAATTGGGGAGCAATATTCAATTTTAGGGGAAATGAAGGTTTTGTAGAACATACTAAATAATGAAGGTCCTTAATTTCTGTAAATCTATAGAGAAGACCAAGTAAGCACATAGAACTGTTAGTTATAGAAGTCACGTGATCAGCAAATAGAAGTTTTTCGTCAAATACCACTCCAAGGTCCTTTCGAGAAGAAACTTTAGCAATAGGATTATCTTCAATGATATAGGGAGATGGGATTTGATTCCTCTTTAAAGAAATAGTAAGAAAATAAGATTTTCAGGGATTTATTTTCAAGTTCCACGCATTACACCAATCCAAGAGGTCAGAGATTGAATTTTGGAGGTCAGCAACATCCTGTAATGATCTGATTTCTCGAAATAATTTACAGTCGTCAGCAAAAATAAGAATTTTGGTTTTTGATGACGAGAGATAAGATGGGAGGTCGTCCATATATAGAAGGAAAAGGAGCGGGCCCAAGACACTACCTTGAGGTACACCAGAGAGAACGGGAACAAAATTAGAAGATGATCCAGAAAGAACAACTCGTTGTGCGATAGTGAGATAGTCTCGCAATAATGAAAGAAAGTTACCATGGATATTGAATCGGTGAGGTAATTTATAAGGAAGAAGATTACAATCAATTCTATCGAAAGCTTTACTAAGATCTAGATAGATGACATCAAGTTGTGTGTTATTGGTAGCATCAGAGAGTAATAAGGACAGGTAGGTAAGAGTAGAACTACTAGGAAGAAAGCCATGTCGAGCAGAGTCTAGATAAGGTGAGCCAAAATTATAAAGTCTATCTTTGGTGATTCTTACACAAACCACAGACAAAATAAATCAAAGAAAAATGGGTCTGTATGAAGAGACATCAGTCTTATCTCCAGACTTCAGAATGGGTATAATATTAGCCTGTTTCCAAGAAGAAGGAAATATACCTTCGGCAAAACACCTATTTAAAATACGAGAAAAGGGTAAGACAATGATTCAGCAGCATTACGTAAAAAAATAGCACTAATGTTATCAGAACCGGGAGAACGATTTAGAGGTAAAGAAGAAAGCAGATATTTTACCTCATCAGATGATGTACTTAATGAAGACAGTGAATGCGAACAGATCGGTTGAAGCTGAGGAGGCGGCAAAGGAGGAGAGTGGACACAGAAATTGTTAGAGAAGTATTCATTCAATAGATGTACCCTCTTTTCACCAGCAGCTGTAGCCGAGTCATAAATTAAATCTGTCGGAACATGTGACTGACACCTTCTAGAGTTTTTGAGGGACCAAAATCTCTTAGGCTTGCTAGATATTTCAGATGTTACCTCGGCAATATAATTTTAATACTTTGCCCTAAGCAATTTCTTGGAGTAGGGCCTGATCTGGGAGAAAGAGCTATTTGGATGTTGCTTCCAAAGCTCCCATGCAAGTGTTCTTATTTTTCAAAACAGGCCGCGCTTCTGTATCAAACCAGGGAGGATATTTAGAGGATCGAGATTTCTTTGTGGGGACAAAGTCTTTACAGGTAGCGTGAATTACATCCGTGAACAAATCAATCGGTTCATTTACAGTTAAGTTTTCAAGTATACACCATGCGAAAAGAGAAATAGCGCCGTTAATATCAGAAATAGCGCGGTTAGTGCGGAGTGAAAGAAGGAGCTTTCAATTTTGTTATTAAAGTATTAATGGATAGTTCCACCTCCAAGCTCTCGTGATCAGATGAAAGTAAATTTAGAGATGGAGTGATAGGACATTTATCACATGTGGATAGTCCAAAATTCTATTGCCCCTTGTATTATGTATATTGTGTTGGAAAAGTCCAAGACCATGTATAACATTTTCCATGAACCAAGCTTCATTACTGTCAGTGGGAACCCCAGTTTTTATACTTGACCACACCACGTGCATATTAAAATCTCCGAACAATAGCACATCACCCTCTGAAAGTGCAGCTAATGTTGAATCTGTGCATGCCATTAACAGTTCCCTGGGACTATTTTTATGTGGACGGTAGAAACAACCAATTAGTAATTTTTAGCTTGCATTAAGACGCACTTCAGCCCAAACAATTTTACAGTCCGTTTTCAGATCTTCTCTCGTTTTACTAGACCACTTAGAGTTAATACACACTGCTACACCACCTGCTCCTCTTCCACGATCACTTCTATATACATTAAAATGCTGAGAAAAAGGTATTTCTGCACTAGATATAGTTTCATTTAACCAAGTCTTGCTAAAACATAACACAGTCGTAGAGTAGAAACTCTGGTAAATGAATTGCACAATCTAATAATTTGTTGTTTACAGATTTAATATATTGGTAATAACATTTAAGAATTAACTCATTACTACGCTGATTGTGAACTGGACCGGGATTCAAATGCACGTCTCCACACAGTAAGATCATAAATAAGAGTTTGTGCAAGTTTAAGTTCTTCTTCAGATTTTTACTCTTACTTCGTCTTCCGAGAGATTCGTGTTAAGAGCTAGATTGGAAGCATAAATAAATGGTATGGTTGTAAGTGGGACAAAATTCCTATCACTGTATAATTGTTCCTCATCGGAGCTAATGTCCAATGCCAGAATTTTGCTGCGTAAGAGACCATTCAAGCACAATATGAGAAGTAATATTGCTAAAAGAAGAATGCACCTTTTAAGAACTTCTGTTCTGTTAATCTTGTTTCTCTTCATATTTGCTGTATTTCACATTATCTACACTTCGTTTTGAGATCACTTTCAGTACCTTTGCCAATTTTAAATGAACTTTTTGTGCATAAATTATTGTGTATCAGTACACCAGAAGCGCATATCTTTTGCAGTAAAAATGTGGCGTGGTTCATTTTAATTTCACGAAAAGTTCATATATTATGCACTAATGATGTGCTGAGACTGGAACATATTGTGAATTTTTCCGGGACATATTGCGAACTTTATGTGTACTTTAGGTGTAGGGCTACTTTGATTTTCAGTGCATGTGAACTTTTGATGTGCTGATTACATGCAAATGATGACTGAAACTTAAAAGAACTTGTCTGATAGTTGGAAATTGAATCAATCGTGATAATGGTTTCAGATTTCAAAAGAAACAGATGGTCGGACTGGCGAGTAGCTGGAGACGCCATATATGACACATTCTTTGATTGTTCAAACACTATAGTCACTTGGATCATCATTGTTTCAAATTAATTACGCAGGAAAATAATAAATTTGCAACTGACAAAATAAGATGGTGATAGTGATATATAATAAATTGATATGTTATTGGAAATTCGGTCAAGATGCGACCTTTGGATTCGTTGAACATCATCCTCGCGAAGGGATACAAATATAAAAGTTTTACAAAATCGTATTGAATGCAAGTCTGAAAAAAAAAGGATGCCGGAATGCCCAGACTGAAATTGACAAGTTTATATTTCTGGCCCACCATAGTGTATACAAGATGTATCAAGAGTATTTTAAACAGAATCCAGTAGATGGAGTCGCCATTGCTGTGGACAAGGCAGAGTCGAGACAACTAATTTGGAACCTTAGGTAGGCGTGATTGGGCCTTCTTGTGACGAGTGCAAACTTATATCTTTTTAATGGGCATCCCCCGTTCTTTTCCCTAAACTCTTACTTTGCTGACTGCCGCCAGTAGAACCATCTGTAGTGTGTATTATCTCAACTTTAGTGGTTAAAACTCATTCTTACTTTAAGATTTACGTTACTAGGTAGCAGGCGTGTAAATGGAAAAACAACCGGAATTAAATTTCATTATTATTAAAATAATAAAAATCAAAACTTACATTTATTATCGCAAAATACACTACATTCATTTGAATCTTTAAATTAGATATTTTCTTAATAAATTTTAGATATAATACACTCATCTGCTAGCTTCCACGGAACTTAATGTTGCGGGCAAAATCAAAATCAATGAATTACATCGTATATTAATTCCTTCGAATAATTTTTGCCTTAACAAGATTACACTTAATTTACGGACAATAAAGTTAAAATCTTAGGCTTTCGGCTAAGAATTCCGAGGTCAGGTTCTGGATGCAGTACATTGAAAGACATAAATTATTTAAATTTAAACACTTTTGCTTTTGTGACTGATATTGTGAAAATTAAAGTTATACGCACAGCTAAACGAATGGTTATGTTGCTTCTAAATCCGAGTGGATGTTGTTACGCTACAGAAATCGATTATCGCTGGTTCTATATTCATTAAAAGAATGAATGGTTCGTACGTTAATGCTTCCAATAAGCTATGCACTTTCAGTAGTACGAAAGTGATTGATTGCAGAGATGGGCAAACGACAAAGGCAAGTCATTCCTAAAAATAATCTTCCGAACAATACCAGAGTTAGATTCTATACTTGTTTGGAGACCCAAGTCAGAAGAAACTTGTAATGGATCGCGCTTTGTGACTGGCACCTAGTTGGACCAAATAGACTGTCCACTGCCGTACAATGTTCGTCATATTTGACAAAATATTGCAGTTTTGAATATTCATGTGGACAAAGATCAGGAGCGCTTCAAAAGAGTTCTCAGTAACATTTCCAAGGATGCCGTTACGGAAAAGCACTACAACACTTCGTTTTCTTCACAGTATTCAATTGCTACAAAATCCAGGAGATCGAAAATGCGCTATGTATCATGTCAACTAACGTAGAAATTGCTGTATATAATGAGAAGTGGTTGGGCGAAATTGGAAATCCTGTTGCTATAATTACAGCAATAGAAAACAAGGTAACA